>OX030965.1:7063805-7146305 GCA_943735955.1 Piscicola geometra | reverse complement strand
CCAGAAACCATTTAAAAAATAACCAACAAACGAAGGTTTTATACATTTATTTCAAAATAAATGTCAGAAAAACTCAACACAACTATCCACCAAAAAAGTTTTCAACTTCAGTGTTTATGATAAAAAAGAAAAACGAGTTTCAACGACAGTTTCATTCTATCGAATCTCATTTTTCATTTTTGTGATTGATTGAATTATTGTATATATTTTTTGTTTAAATAATTATTTGAATTAAAATAAATTGACCGAACAATATTCTCTGTTTTAATTTTCATTTATAGATAGTTGAAGAACAGTTAAATAGATTATTTTTCCCTTTCTCTTTAGATTTCATCGCATCGAGCGTTGAATACGCAGTTCCCACTAACACACGTTTCTGATGACCTGCAGATTTCTGTGGGCAAGCACGTCAGAGCCTGAAGGAAGAATGGAAAAGAGTGAAAGAAGTTTGAATAAAATTTTAAAATTATTAAAATATTCATCAAATGAAATTCAAATTCGATTTTCTAGACTTTAAAATTAGTTAGATATACAATTAGAGACCGACCGAAACAGATATTTTTATTTCGGCCGAAACCGAAATTAGGCCGAAATTAAAATCCCATTTTCGGCTGAAACCGAAATTAAGCCGAAATTGAATATCAAATTTCGGCCGAAACCGAAATTAAACCGAAATTGTAAGCAGATTTTCGGCCGAAACCGAAATTTTTCCCAACTTTTATTAAAAATGAAAAAATAGTATTTAATGATGACAATGCCAGTTTAATAAATAAATCCAAACAAGCGTATATTTTAAGCAAAAAAATAAAAGTTTTTCAACAAAAATTTTTTTTTGTTGTTGACAGGCTTTGCTTTGGTCAGACTGACATTTTGTAAAAAACTTCAAAATAAGATTCAACGACATTCTCACAATTTTTTTTTGAATTAATTAATCGAAGCCAAATCTTCTCGTTCTTTCGACTTATATACAGTGTTTTTCAAAGCATGGATATCTATAATTCCACATGCTTGTATATCTTATTCGAATAATGTGTGTGTGTGTGTGTTTGTGTGTGTGTGTGTGTGTGTGTGTGTGTGTGAGTGTGTACCTCTAATAAATCGACCTTCTGGATCATTGCCAAAGATGCATTTAACTTTCCCATCACATCTAATAGATATCTAATAAAGATGAGAATCGAACCAAAACTTAATAATTCGAGTTCGATTGAGGATATACGGATGTAGGATAAAAAGCCTCTCGGAGAAAAAGCCTCCGGATAAAATACCTTCTACAAAAAGCCTCCCGGAAAAAATACCTCCTGGAGAAAAAGTCTCTTGGAGAAAAAGCCTCCTTGTTAATATTTTAGTATAAATAAAACGGACTTTTTATAAAAAAAACGGATTTTTTAAAAACAAATTCGTATCACAATTTTAAATAAATAAAAAAAACTATATTTTTTTTAAATTACATAATTAAAACGAACTATAATTATAACTATAACGGACTTTATTTTTTTAATAGATTTGTTTCACAATTTTAAATAAATAAAACGGACTATATTTTTAAAAAATATATAATTAAAACGAACTTTAATTTATCAAATACAATAAAAATTATTGGTAAACGGATAAAAAGTCTTCAGGATAAAAAGTCTTCAGGATAAAAAGTCTTCAGGAGAAAAACTCTTCAGGATAAAAAGTCTTCAGGATAAAAAGTCTTCAGGAGAAAAACTCTTCAGGATAAAAAGTCTTCAGGATAAAAAGTCTTCAGGATAAAAAGTCTTCAGAATAAAAAGTCTTCAAGATAAAAAGTTTTCAGGATAAAAAGCCTTCAGAATAAGATGTCTTCAGGATAAAAAGTCTTCAGGATAAAAAGTCTTCAGGATAAAAAGTCTTCAGAATAAAAAGTCTTCAGGATAAAAAGTCTTCAGGATAAAAAGTCTTGAGAATAAAAAGTCTTCAGGATAAAAAGTCTTCAAGATTAAAAGTTTTCAGGATAAAAAGTCGTCAGGATAAAAAGTCTTCAGGATGAAAAGTCTTCAAGATAAAAAGTTTTCAGTATAAAAAGCCTTCAGAATAAAATGTTTTCAGGATAAAAAATCTTCAGGATAAAATGTCTTCAAGATAAAAAGTCTTCAGGATAAAAAGTCTTCAGGATAAAAAGTCTTCAGGATAAAAAGTCTTCAGGATAAAAAGTCTTCAGGATAAAAAGTCTTCAAGATATAAAGTTTTCAGGATAAAAGCCTTCAGAATAAAATGTCTTCAGGATAAAAAGTCTTCAGGATAAAAAGTCTTCAGGATAAAAAGTCTTCAGGATAAAAAGTCTTCAAGATAAAAAGTCTTCAGGATAAAAAGTCTTCAGGATAAAAAGTCTTCAGGATAAAAAGTCTTCAGGAGAAAAACTCTTCAGGATAAAAAGTCTTCAGGATAAAAAGTCTTCAGGATAAAAAGTCTTCAGAATAAAAAGTCTTCAAGATAAAAAGTTTTCAGGATAAAAAGTCTTCAGAATAAGATGTCTTCAGGATAAAAAGTCTTCAGGATAAAAAGTCTTCAGGATAAAAAGTCTTCAGGATAAAAAGTCTTCAGGAGAAAAACTCTTCAGGATAAAAAGTCTTCAGGATAAAAAGTCTTCAGGATAAAAAGTCTTCAGGATAAAAAGTCTTCAGAATAAAAAGTCTTCAAGATTAAAAGTTTTCAGGATAAAAAGTCTTCAGGATAAAAAGTCTTCAGGATAAAAAGTCTTCAAGATAAAAAGTTTTCAGTATAAAAAGCCTTCAGAATAAAATGTTTTCAAGATAAAAAATCTTCAGGATAAAATGTCTTCAAGATAAAAAGTCTTCAGGATAAAAAGTCTTCAGGATAAAAAGTCTTCAGGATAAAAAGTCTTCAGGACAAAAAGTCTTCAGAATAAAAAGTCTTCAGGATAAAAAGTTTTCAGGATAAAAAGTCTTCAAGATAAAAAGTTTTCAGGATGAAAAGCCTTCAGAATAAAATGTCTTCAGGATAAAAAGTCTTCAGGATAAAAAGTCTTCAGGATAAAAACTCTTCAGGATAAAAAGTCTTTAGGATCAAAAGTCTTCAGGATAAAAACTCTTCAGGATAAAAAGTCTTTAGGATAAAAAGTCTTCAAGATATAAAGTTTTCAGGATAAAAGCCTTCAGAATAAAATGTCTTCAGGATAAAAAGTCTTCAGGATAAAAACTCTTCAGGATAAAAAGTCTTTAGGATAAAAAGTCTTCAGGATAAAAACTCTTCAGGATAAAAAGTCTTCAGGATAAAAAGTCTTCAAGATATAAAGTTTTCAGGATAAAAGCCTTCAGAATAAAATGTCTTCTAGATAAAAAGTCTTCAGGATAAAAAGTCTTCAGGATAAAAAGTCTTCAGGATAAAAAGTCTTCAGGATAAAAAGTCTTCAGGATAAAAAGTCTTCAGGAGAAAAACTCTTCAGGATAAAAAGTCTTCAGGATAAAAAGTCTTCAGGATAAAAAGTCTTCAGAATAAAAAGTCTTCAAGATAAAAAGTCTTCAGAATAAAAAGTCTTCAAGATAAAAAGTTTTCAGGATAAAAAGTCTTCAGAATAAGATGTCTTCAGGATAAAAAGTCTTCAGGATAAAAAGTCTTCAGGATAAAAAGTCTTCAGGATAAAAAGTCTTCAGGATAAAAAGTCTTCAGGAGAAAAACTCTTCAGGATAAAAAGTCTTCAGGATAAAAAGTCTTCAGGATAAAAAGTCTTCAGAATAAAAAGTCTTCAAGATTAAAAGTTTTCAGGATAAAAAGTCTTCAGGATAAAAAGTCTTCAGGATAAAAAGTCTTCAAGATAAAAAGTTTTCAGTATAAAAAGCCTTCAGAATAAAATGTTTTCAAGATAAAAAATCTTCAGGATAAAATGTCTTCAAGATAAAAAGTCTTCAGGATAAAAAGTCTTCAGGATAAAAAGTCTTCAGGATAAAAAGTCTTCAGGACAAAAAGTCTTCAGAATAAAAAGTCTTCAGGATAAAAAGTTTTCAGGATAAAAAGTCTTCAAGATAAAAAGTTTTCAGGATGAAAAGCCTTCAGAATAAAATGTCTTCAGGATAAAAAGTCTTCAGGATAAAAAGTCTTCAGGATAAAAACTCTTCAGGATAAAAAGTCTTCAGGATAAAAACTCTTCAGGATAAAAAGTCTTTAGGATAAAAAGTCTTCAGGATAAAAACTCTTCAGGATAAAAAGTCTTTAGGATAAAAAGTCTTCAAGATAAAAAGTTTTCAAAATAAAAAGTCTTCAGGATAAAAAGTCTTTAGGATAAAAAGTCTTTAGGATAAAAAGTTTTAAGAATTTTTTTTTATAAATTAAATTTTAAGAAAAAATACGTGATTAATACGTTATCCTTAAAACTTAAAACATAAAAAGTGATACTTTTATCTAATTTTTTCGTTCAATCTCGAAATAGCATTTGAATAAATTTGACTTGGCTGTTGTTGTTTCGTCACTTTAACCATAAGGAAATAATGTTTAAGAAAGAATACGTGATCCTTAATACTAAAAGATTGGAATTTCATACTTTCATCTAACGTTTGCTCACTTTTTTTTCAGTCTAGAAATAGTATTTGAATAAATTTGACTGGGTTGTTGATTCCTCACTTTAATCATTAAGTTTTCTGCTGGTTCTCGATCGTGATTATTTTTCCTTGAAAATTAATTTTTGAAGATTTTTTTCCTGAAGACTTTTTATCCTGAAGACTTTTTATTCTAAAGAATTTTTATCCTGAAGACATTTTTTTGAAGGCTTTTTATCCTGAAGACTTTTTATCCTGAAGACTTTTTATTCTAAAGAATTTTTATCCTGAAGACATTTTTTTGAAGGCTTTTTATCCTGAAGACTTTTTATCCTGAAGACTTTTTATCCTGAAGATTTTTTATCCTGAAAACTTTATTCTGAAGACTTTTTATCCTGAAGACTTTTTATCCTGAAGACTTTTTATCCTAAAGACTTTTTATCCTGAAGACTTTTTATCCTGAAGACTTTTTATCCTGAAGATTTTTTATTCTGAAGACTTTTTATCCTGAAGACTTTTTATCCTGAAGACTTTTTATCCTGAAGACTTTTTATCCTGAAGACTTTTTATCCTGAAAACTTTTTATCCTGAAGACTTTTTATCCTGAAGACTTTTTATCCTGAAGACTTTTTATCCTGAAGACTTTTTATCTTGAAGACTTTTTATCCTGAAGAGTTTTTATCCTGAAGACTTTTTATCCTGAAAACTTTTTATCCTGAAGACTTTTTATCCTGAAGACTTATTATCCTGAAGACTTTTTATCTTGAAGACTTTTTATCCTGAAGACTTTTTATCCTGAAGACTTTTTATCCTGAAGATTTTTTATCCTGAAAACTTTATCCTGAAGACTTTTTATCCTGAAGACTTTTTATCCTGAAGACTTTTTATCCTAAAGACTTTTTATCCTGAAGACTTTTTATCCTGAAGACTTTTTATCCTGAAGATTTTTTATCCTGAAGATTTTTTATCCTGAAAACTTTATCCTGAAGACTTTTTATCCTGAAGACTTTTTATCCTGAAGACTTTTTATCCTAAAGACTTTTTATCCTGAAGACTTTTTATCCTGAAGACTTTTTATCCTGAAGATTTTTTATCCTGAAGACTTTTTATCCTGAAGACTTTTTATCCTGAAGACTTTTTATCCTGAAGACTTTTTATCCTGAAGACTTTTTATCCTGAAGACTTTTTATCCTGAAGACTTTTTATCTTGAAGACTTTTCATCCTGAAGACTTTTTATCCGTTTACCAATAATTTGTATTGTATTTGATAAATCGTTTTAGGTATGTATTTTTTAAAAAATATAGTCCGTTTTATTTATTCAAAATTGTGAAACGAATCTATAAAAATCTTTTTTGTATATAAAAAGTCCGTTTTATTTATTTAAAATTGTGAAACGAATCTATAAAAATCCGTTTTTTATATTAAAAGTCCGTTTTATTTATACTAAATTATTAA
Source organism: Piscicola geometra (assembly GCA_943735955.1). NCBI lineage: Eukaryota > Metazoa > Annelida > Clitellata > Hirudinida > Piscicolidae > Piscicola > Piscicola geometra. The sequence continues at coordinate 7,140,335 of OX030965.1, read as the reverse complement.
CAAGGAGGCTTTTTCTCCAAGAGGCTTTTTCTCCAGGAGGTTTTTTCTCCGGGAGGCTTTTTGTAGAAGGTATTTTATCCGGAGGCTTTTTCTCCGAGAGGCTTTTTGTCCGTTCCCCAGGATATACAGATTCTTTTGACAATAAAATTTTTCAAACAAATGTTTTGTTAAATATTATCATTGAATGTATCCCAATTTACTTAAATATCAAATACATAATTGTTATTCCAGATGCTTGTATATGTTATTCGAATTAGTTTGATGACACCCATAAATCAATCAACCACGATAACTAATAGATATCTAATAGAGAATCGAATCCGAACTTAATAGTTCGATTGAGGATACAGATATATCAGATAAACTACATAAATAAATAAAAATTTCGGTTTTGCGGTAAATATGAGATCCTTTTCGGCCGAAACCGAAATTGAGCCGAAATTACAAAATTATTTTCGGCCGAAACCGAAAAATGGCCGAAATTGTAAAATTAGATTCGGCCGAAACCGAAAAATGGCCGAAACTAAGAAAATTGGCAATTTCGGCACCGAAACCGAAACCGAACCGAATTTCGGTCGGTCTCTATATACAATGAAAAAAATACATTTTTTATTTGACGTTAACCAAAATTAATTCAAGATTTAAAATCTACTTTAAAATTGTTGTAAATTAAAAAACAATAATAGAAGAAAAAACACGGATACATAATAACAGAATAACCTATTTAACATTCTTTCAGATACCAAAAAACCTATGAAGTTTCACTGACCAAGCAGGGGTTGGGGGCACATTCGCAAGTTTCGATGCAGCCTCCTTCTGAGATTTCGTAGCCATAAGAGCATTTATTATCACACGTGGCATCTGGGCATTCCTCTGTAAATGAATTAGTTAATAAAAATGAAATTGAACCGAAAAATTTAAAACACTTTTGCAAGGTAAAAGCGCCTTAATAGAATTTCTCTAAATTTTTCAACGACACTTTCGTCTCCTTACCATACTGGCTGAAAACTCCTTGAGAAACCAAGATTAGGACAAAAACCATCCAAGCAAATTTGAAAGTTTCCATCACGGAAAGTAGATCCGTATTAACTTTACCGTTACTGAGAGGCGCAGATGCTGCTGATGAAACGAGAAAGAAATGTTACTCAGAAGCATATAAGTATTACACTCTGGTTGCTGGTAACGTAATATTTCCGTTTTACGAATAACAATCTCGTAGTAAATCAATGAGTTTTATAGCTGTGCACTTTCGCTTTGAGATAAAATATGTTTCTGTGGGTATAATTTCAGTTTTGTTATGAGAGCTTTTGATTTTGAAAGCAGCTGTAGGATTTTAAAATATTGATGAACCGAATATAAATTGGATGACGAGTTTAAAATGACAACTAATTTTTTTGGTCTATTAAAACTCTGTTAAAATAGAATATTCCAAAATAAGAGACCAGTTTATTTCTTTCATCATTTATCGTCATAGACTATGAATGATTACTCTTTCAAGTTCATTTGCTTTAGTTATTTTTTCATTAAACTTCAGATAAGCTGTTTGTCATAAATCTTACTTTTATTGATGGTATTGATTAAGCAATATCGGCTTAATACAAATATTATCTCTTCCGAGTACACTTTTATCCGTGATTTCTTGATTAATTATCATATTCTTGGAATATTTTATTACAAATTCATTAATATTCATAAATATTTATTTTTAGAATTCAAATATTCACAATATCGCATAAACCTCTAAAAAACGGCATTAATAACGTCATAGAATTAGCAACTATTTGATTAGCTCATCCCTCTTCTGCTTAACTCCACTCTTAAGCGGTGCAAAAAAACTTATTTATAATTGAATGAAAATTAGGTTTGTAGCTTTTTTCAGCAAGGAAATAATTTTGAAAAGCTTCATTCTAAATTGAAATGAGCTCATCGCAGCAGGTTTCTTTTTTTAAAGAATTTAACTCTCTATAATTAAAAAAAGTTCTAGATAAAATTTATCTATATTATAAATTATTTTATTTTTTCAGGTAGGAGAGCTGTTTAAGACTGCTGCGAAGTATATTCATTCTTTAAGTGAAATAACTCTTGAACTGCAAATTGATGATAAAGTATTAAGGTTGACTTCATTTTATTTTTCTTATTTAGACAATTTTATTTATTTATTATATCAATGAAAAAATATAAATTAAAAATTCATTTCAAAATTCAGCCAGAAATTAAAAAATAGAAGCTCAAAAGATGATGGAAGGCCCAAAGAAGAAAATAGAAAGTTAACTATTTCAGAACAAGAAAAATATGATTCATTAACTATTAAAATTTAAAGTATTTTTTATAGTAACCTATTTATCTTTTTTATAAAACATTTGTAAAATATTTTTCATGCTTTAGAGTTAGAAGAGGCCTAAGTAGTAGAAAACTATTTTCTAATCTTTTAACACTTACAACTATTCTTATTCTATTTTATTAAATTAAATTAAGTTCAATAAAATTATTTCTAATCAACATTTCTTCATAAATTCAAAAAGTTAAAAATAAATTTATTTTGGAACTCCCTCATGCAGTGTTATATGCCATGGGGGATAATTTTGAACATGATTAAGAGTAGCAAATGATGCAAAAATCATCTAGTGAAAACATACAAGATTAAACAGCTAAAAAAAACAGCTGTATAATAAGAATATAATTAAATTAAAACGCTTGTTTCAGTTATTTCAAAGTCTTTAAGAAGTTAATTGAAAATAAAATTATTAATACATCTTTTTTCAAAGTACGTTTACCCGTCTTATGAAAGAAAATATTTGGAAAAGATTATGCGATTGCTGTGCAGACACCAGTTATAATGAAGGCTCATGATATGAAGACGTAGATAAAAAGATTTCAACAAAATAATTGAAAACCTATCTGTGCCAATACCACTTTGAAATCAAGTGAAGATGTCCAGATATGCTCTCCTTTTTTACATAGCAATTTTATCAGACATACCTCAATTTATAAACCCTCTTTTAAAAAGTAACTACTGAATAATTTTCTTTTGGCGATACTCCTCAATTTTCTTGCGGTCAAAATTGAGTAGTGACGTCAGAACTTCTTCGGTGTGTTCGCCCAGGGTGGGGGGAGGGTTTTGGAGGGGCAGCCTCTCACCGCTGTATTGGACTGGAGGTCCTGGCAGAACATGGGTGGTGGTGGATGAATTGGTGGTTAGATAAGGATTAAGGGGTGGATCGATGAGTATTTAAATTTATTAAAAAATAAAAATAACTGGTTGATGTATATTTAAATCGATTAAAATGTCTGAATCGATGGAATGACTATTGATAGATGAAAACTAATGGATAGATTATAAATAAATGAAAAGACGTGGGAAAAAGATTTTAGCGAAATTATTTGGAGTCTTTGAAAAGAACCAACCTACTACCCGGATTTTGCCAGCCGTTGGATGATCCATTTCCTGAATCAGTCTGTTGTGTATTACCTAAAAAAGACGTAGCAATTTCACAATAAAAAACTGAAAGTAAAACCAAACAAAAACTATTAATTCTTACATTTTAAAGAAATAATGAAAATAATCTCAAAGAGAAATAGGGTATTTTCCTGAACCTGAGGGTCGTCAAAGGTTTCTTCGACACTGTTTATGGGCCCGTATGGAAACTCGGCGTTGGTTTTCTCGAAAAAGTCAACCCACTCTTTCCGAGTTTTTTCTAAAAATCTGGTATTTGTGATAAGAAAATCTGAAAAATATATCTTTTAATGTCTATAAAATATATATTTTAAAGTCTAAAACATATACCTTTTAACGTCTATATAATATTTTATTAAATAAACCACTGTAAAAACTTATAATAATCACGTAAAATCACAAAAATAAATATCCAGCACTCAAAAAACCACCAACACCACAACGAAACCGACCACCAACTGCACCTAATTGACCACCAATTGCACCCAATTGACCACCAACTGCACCCAATTGACCACCAACTGCACCCAATTGACCACCAACTGCACCCAATTGACCACCAACTGCACCCAATTGAGCACCAACTGCACCCGATTGACCACCAACTTTTTGCTGAAAATCTCGACGATTTCTTTTCTGTGGGCTACTCTGTCGTGGTTTGTGCCGAAACGAGGGTCGGAAGAAACCTCATGCATTTCTAGTATCTATGGTGGTGGTGACGATGGAAATGGTGGTGGTGAAGATAAGAAAGATGATGATGATGATGGTGATGGTGAGAAAGAAGAGGATGATAATGATGATAATAAATAATGAATAATAATTATAATGGCGTATAACCCGAACGGGCTGCCAGGCCACTTAGGCTGCATATTTTCATTTGCGCCTTTGGGTTACTAGGGCATTGGTTGCACTTGAACCTAGGACCTTTCATTATTGGTGAAGCCGAGAGTCGTTGCCGACTCAGCTACCCGTTCGGTGATGGTGATTATGATGATATTGCATGAGCTTTTGTGTTACTATCCATTCAAGATAACTAAAAGTATTGAAAATGAAAGTAATCTTGAAATACAACAAGAAAATGAGTTATTCAATACTCAAAGCCTAATTTTAAAATGACATCACTGACCTCACACAGTTTCTTAAACTGGCTGTTATTTCCAGCGCCAATGATGAAGTGACCATGATCTTTGGTCTTGAAGCTCTGGTAGGGGACAATGCTGGGATGACCAGTGCCGTACCTCTTGGAGCCCACCTCCTTGTTCAACCAGTTGGACGCTATGTGGGTCAGTCCGGCTACCTTGGGGGATGGGGGGGGGGTTTACTGCATCTAATAAATTATTTTTGCATTAAAAAAATAAAATGAAAGAATTATATTAAACTACCAAAGGTAATTCAAAATCAAACTTGGGTATTGAGGAGGTTGCAGTTTATGTGGCTTCCCCTCCTTTTTTCATTTCGGTGGAGAAGTGAGGCGAGGATCGAAGAGACTGCATACAAGCCTGCACCGTTTCCGAGTCGAGTTGTAGAGATAATTATGATTTAAGTTCTTATACTAATGAGTTAGTTCAATTTCAAAATATTTTACAAAAATTGTTGTTGAAATTGCATTTTTCACCTGTGTGCAGGTCAGTCAATGCGACACCTACCCTGCACGGCTCTCCGTCCTGTGTGACATATAAACTATTGCTACTAGCTGCAAGAATGATTCTTTAAACTTTCTCAGACAACTTCAAATTCTCTTTCACCCTTTCACCTTCGCTTATCTAATCAATCATTCTCGCTCAAAATGGAATCCGTAAACCTCCTTCCAGCACCTTATAATAACACATCCAATCATCCTTACTCTTTTCCTCCACCACCACCCATTCTAAACAACTTTACTTTCCAACAATACCATTTCACTCCACACAGCCTTTCCCCCTTGACAACCACCAGCACCACCGGAACCCAATCTAAACAACTCCATCTTCTTACACCCTCCCCCCTGCACCACCAGCAACCACCAATCTAAACCTCAGGACCAGTGATGCTCATGAGACCACCGATTGCTGAGGCGATGAGGTCGTAACCACCCCGGTGTTTGTATGGACCGGTGGGCCCGAAGCCTGGTCGGATGTTTTTATTAATATTATTATTTATTTACTTAAATAAAAAATATGGTAAGATATTTTAAATATAATTATTAATTTGTTTTAATAAAAGATATGGTACTGGAATACTTGATTCGATGTAGTTTTTCTTATAAACTTTGTAGTTACTGTGTTTAATTAAAATACTTTTCAAAGTTTTATGAGTTTTAAAAAGAACGGAAGCGCGACAGCTCAAAAAAGTCTTAAATTTCCGTGACTCTTCCCTTCTAAGCGATAAACAACCACGACTTAAAACCCAAAAAACATAAAAAACTATTTTTTTAAACCTTAAAAAACAAAATGGCAGCAGCAGCAGCAAGCAAGTAAGCCCCCTTCACCGGTGATGGAGGCATAGACGATCATGGGGTTGACCTTACACAGGTCTTCGTAACCGAGGCCATACTCTTGCAGCTTGTGGGGGATGTAGTTCTCGATGAAGACGTCACTGATGCTGGCTAGCTGCACGGGTGGGTGGGTGGATGGAGGGGTGGGTGAGGGTTGGATGGAGTAGTGAATGGATGGGTGGGTGGGGGGTGGATGGATGGGTGGATGGATAGATGGGTGGGTGGATGGATGGATGGATGGATGGATGGATGGATGGATGGATGGATGGATGGATGGATGGATGGATGGATGGATGGATGGATGGGTGGGTGGATGGATGGATGGATGGATGGATGGATGGATGGATGGATGGATGGATGGATGGATGGATGGATGAATGGATAGATGGTCGTGGAATGTAGGTGAGAGGTTATGGTTTGGAAGGATTGTTAGGGCAGTAGACTACTGTAAAGTAGGAGGTTGACTATTAAAAAATGAAAATTTACTTTGTCGGTTTCGATGGCTCGTAAAGCAAATCGATAATGAAAGTAAAAATAAAGTATTTCGAATGATCATTTAAGCCATAAAAATCAATTTGAAAGAATTGTGTTTTCAGGTAGAAAGGCGCACAAGGCATTATGTGAGTGCATTGCAGAAAGGTCGTTAATAATGTTTAATTTAATAGAATATAAAATAATTTAATTTAACTTAATCAATATCCACTGCTGGAAACATAATCCGAGTGAAAGTGCTTCGAGGGAAAACTTTGAAATTATGATTTTGAAAATGACCTCAAGAGAATAAACAGTTTAAAATTCATTTTGTAAAAATTTTTATGCGTTTTTAATTATTTTTTTTCTGCTTAACCTGTTTTTGTCAATGTATAACTGCTTTGAAATAAGCTTATAAACTGCAACTTTAAAAATTTCCTTTTTATTACAAATATTGAATGTTTAAAAAAACGAATAAAAAACACTCAAAACTCTTTTTTATGAATGACAAACAGATGCTTAAATACTTTCAGGAAATTCGACGAAGGAAGAAATAAAGGCATACACAAACATGCGGAAGATAAAAGCCTCTTCAGATACGAAAATCAATAGTGCTCTAGTGGTCAACATGAAAACAAAAAATTAAATAATAAAAAAAGATGTCTGGAAAGTGATGAAGAAATGAAAAAAATGAAGAATCTAATTGGGGGGTTGCAAAGATGAAATGTTTAGGAAGGAATGGGGAGACCTCTTTGATGATGGCACTCCCCTCTCCAGTCTTCAGGTCGACGCACACGCTCTGGGAAGTGTGATGGATGTCGTACAAGTTTTAAAATAGTGGCTGGATGTTCTTGGAAGTTAAAACAAATACGAATGAGTTGAACTGAATAATCCATTTGTATTCTCGAACCTTCTTGTTTCTATTAATAGATAGGAAGTAGGAACTCTCATCGCCTATCCAGGGAGGGCCCCACGACCTTGTATCGTCCCCTGTGCCTGTGTGTGTGTGGGTGTGTGTGTGCGTGTGTGTGTATGTATGTGTGTGTGTGTGTGTGTGTGTGTGTGTGTGTGTGTGTGTGTGTGTGTGTGTGTGTGTGTGTCCGTGCGTGCGTGCGTGTGTGTGTGTGTGTGTATTCTTTTTATGTGCTTTTTATGTATCTTTTCGAAAAGCTTTTGCGTGTATTGCTAATGAATAATATTACTGTTTATGAGATTTATTCTAGAGGGCTTTTCTGATTGCGAGTGCAGACGTTAAATCTGCATTTCAAACGTCTGCCGGAGAGCCAGGATCGCATAATCGGTCGAGACGTGTGCTGACATTGTAACGAAGGTGATGCCTTTCAAAAACGTTTGAGAAAAAGATCATTTAGTTTATGGAGTGTAACCACTGCAGGTCTTTTGACCTTCTCAGTGGCTTTTTTGAGGGTTAATCTCTTTTTCTAGTGGGTTATAATCACTTTATAGTTGCACATCATCATCCTCATCGACATCTTCCTCATCCTCATTTATCAGTTGCTATTTTCGTTCCAACGAAGATGAATAGCACGTAAACCTGCCCACATTTATCAAGCACCGTTTCGTAAATAGTAAATAGTAAACTCCGCTTATCTCGAACGACAGGCTCACCACTCTCTTTGACACTTTGTTCCACTAAAACACTTATTTTTAAAATTCTATTAACTTTTTCACGCATGAATACCTTTGAAATGCAATTCCAAATATTTAAAGAAGTTATTGAAATAATTATAATTGGATTTTCCATCAATTCCTTTCATTCTGTCTTTCCAGTTACTCCAGGGTGTATTGTAAATTATTTTCTACAAATTCCTCTTTGTTAATATAATCATATAAAAGCAATTTAGGCAGCGATAAACAAGTTTTCACGCCTCAATTGAAAGGATTCTTGAATTTTTGTTTTATTTTAATGTTTTATTTAAGTAAGGGTTTGTTTTATCATTACGCTGAAATTAACATTGAGTTTTGGGAAATCTTTTTTAAATATTTTTTTCAGATAACTATCCAAATATTGAATAAAATATTTAATCTTGCATTAAATGGGTGAATGGTTTCCAAATTTATCGCTCTAATCGATGGTCAATGGTCCTTGGTTCGAGTCTGAATGGAAATGTGTAGCCGTTCGGACTTTACGCCCATTTAACAATGCACATCATGAATTTTATTAATCAAATACACTTGCACACTCCTACCGGGTTTTTCGATTTTGATAACTTCTGCCCCCAAGTCCCCAAGGATCATCGTGCAATAGGGTCCTGCCAGCACTCTGGAAAAGCCATAACAAAAATTATATTAATAATCATGAATATTAAATAAGTTGATATTTAATTTAATTCAATTTATTGTAACTATCTTTTCATGGAGACCTAATAATCTGACAATTGTTTCGATAGAGATATGGGACAATGTTCCATTGTGACATATCATATGTCTAGTGTTCTAATCCAAATGTTATACAACTCATGTAAAACTACTTAAACCATAAAGCAACTGCTTTACTTATAGTTTGTACTAAAATAAAATGTTAAAAAAATAAATAATAAAGTACAATTATTATTAGTTTCATCTTCCCATCCCTCCATTCTCACCTCGTGACGTCAAGAACCCTCACTCCATCCAGGGGAGCAAAGTCCTCGTCCACCACGGCACAGAAGGTTCTCTTGTCTGGAAAAAAAGCTAAGTTTGAGAATTTTAAAAAAGAATAAAATAATTTTTGTAAATATTTTGTGTTTGGATATAAATTTTTATGTGTTTTAACTTTTCTTGTGTATTTGCAGTTGTTGAGGAGATTCGAATGCTGGTAAAACAAGTATCACACATTAAATCTTATGTATTCAAAATACACACTTTTCTCTTTTCCCATACACTCTTACAAACCTTCCATCCTTTCCCATATACTTCTCCACCTCTCCCACTTACTGGCCACCAAGTTCTTCCCTCCCAAGAGGCATCTGCTGCAGGAAGTGGCTCCCCTGGCGAAAAGGTCCCTTGCAATCGGAAGCACCATCACGTTGGAACGATCGGATTCTGAGAGGGTAGATTAAGCACGTTTTGTAGGCATTCGGAAAAAATTGTTTTGATTGGTTTTGAAGCTCTTTTGAAGGCTACATGCCTTGGAATCGCATTCGTTTTGTGTCTTGTATTGTTTCGAGCGCATTGGAGTTTGAGGACTTCCATGTTAAATCTTGAGCAGTCCCGAATATTTTTTTCGAAATAAAATTAGTTTAAACAAACTGCGAAGCGCTTTTTACAATGATTTAAACAATCATTCAAAATGCTTTTCTCGATGCTATCTTCAAGTATCTATTGTCTACAAGGCTTGTGGTCGTTTTATCATCTAAGTTTTGATAAGTAACTTGCTTCAAGATATTTGAGTGCTTACAGAGTATAAGTTACAGTCCTTAAAGGTAGGCTGATTTGATTCCATGCTGTAATCGAAGCCTTCTAATCACTCTACATTTTTCTAAGAGGGTTTCAGTTATAAATTGTTTGATTTGTAAAAGAAAAAAATTAATTGACAAAAGTTATGCTTTTATATTCCTTTTTTATTACTTTCAACTCTCATTAGAAAATGCATTGTGCATTAAACGCCATGCGAGAATTTATGTGCTAAATGTCAGAAATAAAAGGGTTTTTGTGATTCATACTCATAAAATACACCCTTGAGTTAGCTTTTTTTTTGGTTTTTTACACTCATAAAAAAGACCCTTAACTTTTATTTTTGTTTTCTTACACTCATAAATCTTATCAAACAACTTGTTTTTGAACCAACGGTCCAACATTTAGAGCATTGCTTCACGATTCAAAAGATTAAGGCAAACACTCTCACAAATAAAATCGCCTAAAATTAGCCGCCTAATTGAAGACTCAGCAATGTTGCATGAGCCTTAAATGCCTTGGCACACAAATTTTGTTTTTTTTTTAAATTTATTCAGTGCAAGAAAACTCTCAAAATTCTTCGTCATCCCATAAAGTACATGCCCCCTCTGGAGCACCAACGCACCAAGGCGACGGTAGGAATCGAAACCACGCTAGTGAGGGTACACCAACGGTTTTACCGTTTGATCATCATGCCTCTTAATGTCTTAATTAATTGTAATGAGCCTCCTGGGGATTCATCTTTTCTTCACCATCCTTCTCATCATCATCATTATCATCATCATCATCATCATCATCATCATCATCCTTCTCATCATCATCATTATCATCATCATCATCATCATCATCATCATCATCATCATCATCATCATCATCATCATCATCATCATCATCATCATCATCATCATCATCATCATCATCATCATCAACCTCATCATCATCACCACCACCATCATCATCATCGACATTATCACCATCTTCACCCCCACCATCACCATCATCATCATCATCACCATCATCATCATCATGTTTCATAGTATAAAAGCTTGAATTATTCGCCTCTCAAGGGTGTTGTTTAAAATCTTCAAACAATTACATTCTTCACGTGAACGTTTTGGTCTGAATTTCATGATTTATGTTTTTGTATTGTATTTTCATTGATTCATTGCATAACAGCTGTAATATAGTAGTACTAGTAGTAGTTACCTAGGCATATATACACGTGTGTTGGTGTGAGTTCGGTGCACGTGTGTTTTTTATATGTGTGTGTTTCATCATGTGTGATACTGAAAAACTAAGTTTGAATCACCTAAAGACACACGACCTTGCAAAGCAGGTCAACTTGAAAAGAGGGCACTCTAAGTGACTTATGAAAGCTAGAATGTTTGAAGGTACTAGCATGATTGTTTCTGCTTTCGTTTGAATTGCTTAGAGTTATTCAGCTTCAAAATGCATTAACTATAAATAATGTCCATAGTTTTTCAATGAATTATTATTACTATATTAATAAATTATAATAATATGATATAATAATATAATATTATTACAATAAAACTCACTTTGATTTTCTAGATAAGTCAGAAACTAGTCAAATGAGAATTTCCCAAATCCGAGATATCCAATTTGTAGATTGCAGGCGCAAAAGAAATTGTTTCGTTATCACATAAACTAACAAGTTTCAAAATAGATTCAATAATGCAAAACTATTTATAAAGTTTCAAATAGTTTCTATAATGCAAAACTATTTATAAAGTTTCAAAATAGATTCTATAATGCAAAACTATTTATAAAGTTTCAAAATAGATTCTATAATGCAAAACTATTTATGAAGTTTCAAAATATTTCACATGTGTTTTAGAGCGTGGGTTTAGTGTCGTTCACCATCTCATTGCAAGACACACTCCACTAAATCTAAGGCAAAAACTCTGCTTTAATCAACTTTATAACTTTAACTTTGAGCATCTTGTCATATATACCGTGAAAGGCAACTTTGTTTTATACATGTGTAATATAGAAATCCTTTTATAATGTGCATTATGTTAGGGACTATAGACTCAATACCATAGACCGTGAGTGTTTTATGGCATATAGCATTGCATGGGTGGATGGCGGCACTGAATTAGGTCACTTACTTTTTGGACCTTTTAGAGTTACCTCGTTACCAATTACACGCCTAATTATAAACAGTTGATCTTTATATAATAATAGTAATAATTAATCTTGATTAGCCAATTAATTGAAAGCCAATTTCATCCAAAAAAACCTTTCAAAGCATCGGATTCATTGAAATGTCTTTCAGACAGCAAAAGGAAACTTTTGCTAAACTTTATTAATCGGAATAAAACAATGCGGAGAAGAGAGGAAGCAACAATCGAATGGCAAAACAAGGCGCCACCTCAGCCAGCCGAGCGTTCAAACGCCGCAAAAGTATTTCACGTGTGGCTGGTGAATTCAATCGAAATTAGGTCAAATAATCGGACTTTAATGGGAGATTGATATTAAAACTCAAGAGTGGCTGATGAATTCAATCGAAAATAGGTCGAATAAGCGGACTTTGAAGGGAGATTGATATTGATAACTAAGTGTGGAATAGGTGTAGTGGGTTGGGCATGGTGGTGTTGGGCGTGGTGGTGTTGGGCGTGGTGGTGTTGGGCGTGGTGGTGTTGGGCGTGGTGGTGTTGGGCGTGGTGGTGTTGGGCGTGGTGGTGTTGGGCATGGTGGTGTTGGGCGTGTGGTTAAAACGATAATGGTGGCAAACAATCGAAATGGAAATTGAAACGAGTTGCATTCGACGATGGCTTTGATGCTTGGAGTGGTGGAGTAGTGGTCGAATGGAGTAGTGGTTGAATGGAGTAGTGGTTGAATAGAGTAGTGGTTAAATGGAGTAGTGGTTGAATGGAGTAGTGGTTGAATGGAGTAGTGGTTGAATGGAGTAGTGGTTGAATGGAGTGGTGGTTGAATGGAGTAGTGGTCGAATGGAGTAGTGGTTGAATGGAGTAGTGGTTGAATAGAGTAGTGGTTGAATGGAGTAGTGGTTGAATGGAGTAGTGGTTGAATGAAGTAGTGGTTGAATGGAGTAGTGGTTGAATGGAGTAGTGGTTGAATGGAGTAGTGGTTGAATGGAGTAGTGGTTGAATGGAGTAGTGGTTGAATGGAGTAGTGGTTGAATGGAGTAGTGGTTGAATGGAGTAGTGGTTGAATGGAGTAGTGGTTGAATGGAGTAGTGGTTGAATGGAGGGAAGCAATGCAAACAATGGCATGGACATTTGGAAGAGGGCAGCAGATGAAGCGAAAGAACATGCAGTGTGTAAATGTAAATGTAGTAGGAAATAATCATTGAGAGTGGTAAACGATGCAGAGAAGAGAACCAACTAGGAATGTGTAAATGCAAAACTAAAACTGCAATAAAGTCAGCGCTATGTCATTTTCTTGTTCAATAGATGGAAAGTCAAGGCAACGGAACAGCTTAAAAGTTCATGCAGATTTTTCAAACGAAAGCGGAATAGATTTTATGTATGCAATAATGGTTGTATAACCGAATTAGTAAAAATCATTTTCCTCAGCAAATTCATTTTCGCAATAGACTTTTATAGCGTTATAATTTCATCAATTTTTAATATTTTCAAGCCAATTGCATAAACGTGTGCACTAAATGTAATTTACTCAATCATATTTGGTAATATTAACAATTTTTATTGAATTGATTATATAGTAGTTTTAAAGAAGATTAAAGACGAAAATGAAATAGGAAAAATGTATAGATTGAAGGCTGATAAGAATAAACATAGAAAGATGAAAGAATAAAATTGAATTTATAAATAAAATGATAAATAATAAAAGCGATACGACACTCCGCCACCACCAATTTGAACACCCTGTCGACGCTTTTGAAACGTATTCATTCTTATGGTAGGTACAATCAGATTACGCGTTCTTTAATTTCCTTGTGATTGAGTAATATTTTAGTCTGTGAAGTTACTGCTTATTTCATTTTCAGCATGGAGGTATTTAAAAATGAGGTAATATGCACTGCCTTTTCAATAGATCAGCCATTGAATTTTATATGCTGCTTCTATATTTTTAGTATATATATTTGTGCTTCGAACGAAATTGTAAAGGCAATAAGAAATCTTGTGAATCGCCTGAATGATCTAAACTAACAAACTTTAACCGATATTAAACGCATCTACCTCACTGCTATTTAACTGAGGTCCCATCATCAAACTAAGTTCTGGCAAACGAGTTCTGCTACAACTACCCTTCTATCTTCATTCATTATCCATTCATCCAAACCTACTTTTCCATCCATCATCAATACCTTCTCAATCCCCATCAACACCCCTCACCTCCATCAACACTCCTCACCTAAATCAACACTCTTCACCATCATCACCACCCCTCACCTTCATCAACACCCGCTCACCCCTCAAGCCACCTCGGTTTCGGCAGCAGCGGCGCCCATTCCGGCCGCCAACCTGGCGTTGTGCGCTTGCAGCACCGCGACCGCCTCCTCCACCTTCGAGCGCAGCAGGTCCCTCGAGTCGAGCATGTGCAGCAGTTCGCAGTTGTCGATCTCTAAGAGCATGCCCGTGATCTTGCCCGCCTGTTGGTGGTGTTGATAACGATGATGATAGCGATGATGATATTGATTAGTAGTCGTGCTGTGCAAGAGGCCTCCTGACCTCTTATCTGCACCAGCTCGATGATGATGATGATGATGAAATATTAATGATCATGATATGATAAAATAAAATAAAAGAAAATAATATAATATAATATAACTATATACGAATAACAATTATTGCGTGCATTTATAACGAGGCATATAGCACGAAGGCATGGCTAGGGTTCGAACCCATGACCATGGAGTTAGAGTGCTTAGACAACCATTAACCCCTTGCCGACCCTGCATTCACCTGGTCGGGGTAGATGGACTGGATGAGCGGGTACAAGCGTTCACCCAGCATCTGCTTCTGCTCGTTGGCTGGTGCCCTTGCCAGCATGGTCGAGGTCAGAGGCTCTTGACCTTGCACGTGTAGTGCCTGGTGTGTGTGTGTGTTATTTTTGTGTGCGTGTGTATGTGTGTGTGTCTTTGTGTAAACATGTATGCGTGTGTGTGTGCTAGGTTAGTGTTTGTTATCAAGCAATTCAAGTGAATTTTTCAAAGACGCTTATAACAACATCACGCCAACTTGAACAAAAAACCACACACACACACACACACACACACACACACACACACACACACACACACACACACACACACACACACACACACACACACACACAAACACACACACACACACACACACAAAAACACACACACACAGACACACACACACACACACACACACACACACACACACACACACACAAAAACACACACACACAGACCCACACAGACACACACACACACACACACACACACACACACACACACACACACACACACACACACACACACACACACACACACACACACACACACACACACACACACACCCCACACACACAAAAACACTCCACACACACACACACACCACCTGCTGATAAGCGCCATTACTGGCTGCTCCTTGAGACCCAGCGGCGGACACGTGCTGCTGCTGGGACATGGGGTTGATGGGGCTGATGTAGGAGGAGGGCTGGTAGGGCGTGTACTTGATGGGCAGGCGAGGGCTCGGCAGGTGGATCAGGTTCGATGACATCAAGTTGACCGGGTAGGCTGCGAGATGATACGGTGGTACCGTGGTGTGGTGTCGGGGCAGGGGAGAAAGGTTTATTGGGAACAAGTATAATCAATCGTTTTCAAAAAGTTTGTGATTAATAAAAAGAGTAAAAATATGATTTGGTTCAAAAGCACAGCAACCAATCATTGCCACTCACCGGTAGAAGCCAGCCTATGAGATTGAGCCAGGGCCTGGTGCTGTCCTGTGATAGGTCGGGCGGCATTGGGTCCACGCATGGGCAGCTGGCCCACTGACCTGGCCTGTCTGGTCATCGTGCCGTTGTTGCCGGAGTTTGCCTGGTATGAGCCTGTGTGCATGAGAGGGTAGTTGTGTTTATAAGGTGATTATGATACTCTTACTACTACTATTACTACCACTAGTTCTACTACTAGTAATACTACTACTACTACTACTACTACTACTACTACTACTACTACTACTACTACTACTACTACTACTACTTCCACTACTACTACTACTCTACTACTACTAATACAATTACTATTACTACTACTACGTTCGTTGCGTCCGCCATGCTGCGACATGCGTCCAGAGGGCCTGATCTGCTGCTGTTGCTGCTGTGGCGTGAAGAAGTTGTGCGACGACTGCGGCGGGTAGCTGGACGAGATGTAGAAGCCGGTGTTGCTGGGCGTGAAGAACTGGCCGCCTTGGTAGCCGAGTTGCGGGAAGGTGCAGTAGCGCTTCTGGTACTGCGAGGCGAGTTGTGCCTTGCGTTCCTCCTTGCGTTGAGCCAACGCCACGTAGAGCGGCTTGCTGCCGACCAAGCGTCCGTTCATCTCCTGCTGCGCCCTCGACGCGTCGTCAGGGTTCTTGAAGCAGACGAAGCCGAAGCACTTGGAGCGGTTGCCTTCCATCATCACCTGGTGGCGTGCATGCGGTGGTGGTGTTGTTGTTTTTGCATTTGCCGTCGATCTGATGACCAACCCCTCACTTACCATTACAACCACTCGCTTCCTCACCAACCAGTCGCACCAACCACCACTCGCCACATCAATCACCCACGCCTCACACGCACCAAGCACCCACCTTGACAGACGAGATCTCTCCGAACTTGGTGAACTCGTTGCGCAGGGCCTCATCGCCCATCGAGTCGTCGAGGTTCTTGACGTAGAGGTTGACGCCGTGGCATCGTCCCATCAGACTCGCCTTGTAGCGCTCAAACTTCTCTCGCAACTCCGCCTGTCTCTCCGCCTTCTTCTGCGCCCTCGCCACGTACAACTCCCTGCCGTTGATCTCCTTGCCGTTCAACTGCTCCACCGCCTGGCAGGGGGAGGGGGTGGTTGGTTGGTCAGGTCGAGAAGCGGTGATGATGGAGTGGTTGGCGGTGATGGTCGAGTGTTTGACCGGTGTTTAACGAGTTGGGAATGTTGGCGAATTCAATGCAGAAGAACTCACCTTGACGGCAGACTCGTGGTCCTCATAGCAAACGAACCCGAATCCCTTGGGAATGCCCAGTTCGTTCGTCATCACCTTTCAGGAGTAGTTGCTCGTGTTGCAATCAAGAATGACATGAAAACTAATGAACATGTAATTATGAATATAAGATACCATAGGAGTACTCAATACTGATAAATACATTATACTAAACGGGTAAGTAATACTAAACGGGTAAGTAATACTAAACGGGTAAGTAATACTAAACGGGTAAGTAATACTAAACGGGTAAGCAATACTAAAAGGGTAAGCAATACTAAAAGGGTAAGTAATACTAAACGGGTTAGTAATACTAAACGGGTAAGTAATACTAAACGGGTAAGTAATACTAAACGGGTAAGTAATACTAAACGAGTAGGTAATACTAAACGGGTAAGTAATACTAAACGTGTACATGATACCAAACGAGTGCACAACACCACATAGCATGATGAACACCCCCCCCCCAAACACCCACCTTGCAGCTGAGGATCTTGCCGTACGACTCAAACATCTCCTTCAACTTCTGCGTGTCGAGACTTTCTCCGAAGTTCTTGACGAAGACATTCGTGAACTTCTTCGACTGGTCTCCGATCTGGTTCACCCTCTCACGCCTCGACATGAACCTGCCCACGTAGCTGATTGCGTGGGGTGGTGGGGAGTGAGGGTGGCTTTTTGTGAGCGTTCTGTTCACTGAGTGATGCCATTGGAAGCAAATGGGATTCGTATTCTTGGTTTTTCTCCATTATTTTAATTCATGATACGTCGCATAAATGGCGTTGTAATTAAAATACGTTTTGGATATTTAATGCATTTCAAATGATATATAAATAGGAAAATTAAAATTGGAATAAATACGAAAAACGTTCAAAAGCAATTAAAAGTTGGAAATTGAAATAGTAGGTAGAAACGAACACTTTCTTGTCGTTCATGAGCATGCCGTTGACCTTGTCGATCGCCATCTTGGCCACCTCTTCCGTCTCAAAGTGCACAAAGCCGTAGCCCTTGCTTCCGTTGCAGTCAATCGCTATCTACGCGTGTGGCATTGCATTGTGGGGGAATGAGTGATTTTAATTTGGCTTCATGAGTTAATCAGTGTCATATGGTGGATTGGAAGAGGGAAAGTGCCACCTTGCAGGAAAGGATGTTTCCAAAGGTTGAGAAGGTGTCGTAGAGGGCCTTGTTGTCGATCGACTTGTCGAGGTTCTTGATGAAAATGTTGCCGATGCCTGACTTCCTGAGCGACGGGTCACGCTGAGACCACATTATACGGATCGGAGCTCCGTTCACATGGTCGAAATTCATCGTGTCCAAAGCCCTCTCCGCTTTGAAGGCGATTTTGAATTGTTTAATTTTTTAGGAATAAAAATAATAAATGTAAAGAAGAATTTATTTTTAAAATACCGTCCAATGGATTCTGGAAGTTCACATAGGCGTAGCCAAGACTGCGCCTAGTTATCATATCCCTGCACACTCTAATACTCAAAACGGGTCCAACCATCGAAAACTTCTCGTACAAAACTGCTTCTGTTACATCAGGATGGAGATCTCCAACGTAAAGTGAAGCGTTCGGATAGGCAGGTAAAGAATGATCCATTTTTTGTGTTTTATTTTATATACTTTTTTTCAAAATTTTCCCGTTAGAAAGTTCGTTTAAATTTTCTTTACTTTAGAGCAATTTCTTCCCAGATTGCATCGCGGGTGTATTATTATTCAATTTTTATATTCTTATAAAACAAAAATTTATTTTTTTATTTATAGCTTTGAAGTATTTAAACAAATAAATTCAATTCATCCTGTTTTTTTCAGGTGGTAACCGCCAATAGACGACAAATTCAATTTCAGGAAGTGATGTTTTAAAATAAGAGATGTGTTCATTTAAAAAATAAATAAATAATATAATAAAAAGAAAGAAAGAATAAAAATAGGTCAACCATTATTTTTTAATTGAATATTTAATTATTTTGTAGAAATTTATTATACTCTGAACAGAGCTTTGAGATTTTAAAGAAAAATCTGGAAAATTGATCGGACACGCAAAATACGATAAATGGCATTAAAAGTCTTTAAAATTTAATTCTATTGGCTAGGTTTAAATGTAAATTTAATTAATTTTTAATCAATTAGAAAAAATGTTAAAGATTTCGAATTTTTTTTTTAATATTCAAGTGAACCTTTCGGTCTTGTTGAGAGATCTTAAGAAGGCAATTTGGGAAAAAAGTTCCAATATAATTTTTTTAGAAATATATTGAAATATTTTTTGAATACATTTTTTCTTAAGTTCTTTCTGATATATTTTTTAGAGTTATCCTATTTTTAGATTCCTAAGTTTTACGAGAAACTTTAGATTCAAGATAGTCAAGAATAAACTATTGGTTTTCTAGAACGTATAATGACAGTTATTTACTCTCTGGAAAAAGATTGTATGAAAATCTTTTATTTTTTCAAATAAAATTGTAAAAAAAGATAATACATTCTTTCAAGATATCTTCAAAAGATTCATAGAGAGTTTTAAATAAAAACGATTTTATACATTCTTTAAGAATAATAAAAATTAGAATCTTTAAATAAACGTTTCTTGTTTAAAAGTGCTGTGTGTGGGCTGAATATCTGCAGGTTTGACGGCATCGCCCCCTTTCTGAGCCCCTTCAATTTCTATTTCTGTGGTTTGAGACATTTTAGACAACATTAGAAAGTAGAAAATATTTGTTAAATAAATTTGTTCAGAAAAAAATTAAATTTATTATTTCATGAATTTGTATGATAGCGATTTAAATTCAAATTTCATCATTAAACAACTCACGCTCTGTCAACTCGTTTCTGTAATTGTGAATAATACCTTCTTGAGTTACTTTATACATTACATATTTATTTTTAAAATAAATTAGATTAAATGATGAAATATTTTATATATAGGCTATATATTTAGTTTATGCAATCTATTTTTCTCCTTACAATCATCTGAATAATTGATTTTAAAAAATTTTAAATGACTTTTAAAATCTTAACTATAAGGTTCGTTTCAATATTTTTTTGCAAGAAAGAAAAGTCGAAAATAAAAACATACATTCTATTTTTCTCATTCCAATCACATGAATAAATGATTTAAAAAGACTTCGCAATAAGGTTTAAAAAAATCTTCACTATACTTTTATGTATTAATGTTTTATTTTTAAAAAAACTTAAGAGAAATCCTAAACCTTTCTTCAAGTGATGGTCCTTCCAGGTGTTCTGTTACTGTGTACTTTACTCCGACTGTGCAACACGAAAAAGTGGAAAAAACTTCAAAATGTTTTTCGTATTGGTATATAAAAAGAAACTTTTCCAAAATTCTAAACCCTTAAAAATCCGAAAAGATGTTAACTTTAAAAAAAACGAGAAACTACTCATATGGCGAGACTTACAAAAATTCTTTTTACGCCGTTTACATTTCTTTCTGTTGTTGTATAACTTGAAAGAGAGGACAATGGCGAGGATGAGCAGGAGGAGGAGGATAAGGAGGCAAAGCAAGTAGAGGGTGTACTTCTTGAAGGAAGAGTAGATTCGCTCAATTGACTCACTGCTGCTGTTGTTGTGGCTGTTGTTGTTGTTGTTGAGTATTTTGTGGAGTTCTGACGTTACATTGTTTGAGTGGTCGAGAGTGTGTTCTTGTGTGAGAATTTCTTTGTCTTTGTTGTTGTTGTTGTCGATGTTGTTGTTGTTTTTGTTGCTGTAGTTTTGTTGATTGTTGTGGAAGTAGATGTTTTTATTGTTGTTGTGGAAAGAGTCTCTTAGATTGTCTCTAGTGGGGTTGTTGTGGTTGTGGCCGTCATGATCAAGTTGTTTGTAGTTTTTGTTGAAATTGTTGTTTAAAAAATGGTCGTTGTTTCGTTTGTTGTTGTAGATGACATCGTTATTTGTGTTGTTGTTGTGGTATGTGTTGTTTTTACAGTTCATTCCAGGCCAATCTACATCACTCTTAGCTTCGAATTCGTCTTAATAGTGTGTTGTTTGTAAGACAAATTGAAACTTATTTGAGTTATTAATTAAAGGAAAGTGCAAATTTAAATATATTCATAATTAAATAATTAAATGCAAAATTCAAATATATTTCAAATAATTTGATTTAAGTCATTAAAACAAAAAGGGAACTTCACATTGGAAATAAACCTTTATTGGAAGTCTCGAGGACACTTTTAAAAATCTCTTCAAACATAATAGCCACCTGCCAACCACTCACTCAGTCATTTCCTCCCATAAAAACCTTTTTCTTGCTTATGAAGATTTCCAAAAGAAATCTCATTTAACTCATCACTTTGTATCCATTAAAATCATCTCTAAAATGCACTCAGAGCTGTTATTGAAACATCTTTAGAACAAATTTGTCGCCATCAGCCTGCTCTTTTTAGTATTTTTACAGTTTTTGTTTGCACATCTATAAAGTAACGTTTACATCAAACAATTGTGTTTTATATGTTACAGTCAAAATGCATAATTAGGCTTTTCACTTAAGGCCTGAAGATCAGACGAATCGTGTTATGCGTGTTTTAATTAAACGAAACTAGCTTAATCAAATGGCGTAAGATTAAATTTATTTGTTCCAGTCAGATCGTGAAATAATTAGCAAAAATATTTAATCTTTAGGGCTTGAAACAATGAAATAATTATCTAAAATATCAAATATTCAGGAATTTATTGAGCTCTTAGCATTCAATACATATGAATCATGTATTACACGATTCACCTGATTTCCAGGTCTTATGCTAAAAGCCTGTTTATGCGTTTGATTGCACCATATCATACATATAATATGCCATACAACAGTTTATTTTCCACTTTTATTCAAGCTTTTATAAATAAAAAAAGTCTAAAAATTCTAATAAACACACTTTTAAGCCCAAACCATTAACCTTTTCCTTTACCTATTCTTTTGCCCACCCCTATTCCATTACCCATCTCCACTCCCTTCATCCTCCTACTTACCCAACATTCTCCCCTAACCACCCACCATCATTGCACCACCACATCCCACCTCACCTGCACACAAACCTTCGCTTATTCTCTCAGCACCACTGAACACTCTAAGCGGACTTCTCCACATCCACCCGTCTCTTTCCAAGTCATTAAAAACTCTATTTTTATAATCAAAACTTTCACTAAAATTATCGTTTATTTTATTATTAAAATTATGATTATTTTTCTTTCTTAAAATATCTTTTCCGAGCACATTCCTACTTTTGCTCCCTTCATCTTCATCATCCACCACCTTAAATCCATCATCGTTCAACTCGTCTGCAGTGATGATGACGTCATAGGCGTGGTGTGGTCGGAGGCCTGAGACGATGTGGTTACCACAAGAGTGGCTGTGGTGGCTTGGTGGTATGGGCATGCTGGACCAGGAGTCGAAGGCGTTTCGATGGTGTGGTTTGGAATATGTTGGAAGAGTGTCGTTGATGTGGTTGTTGTCTATGTGGTTGATGTGGTTTGTGTAGTTGTGGTTGGTGTGGTTTTTGTCTATGTGGTTGATGTGGTTTGTGTAGTTGTGGTTGGTGTGGTTGTTGTATTTGTACTTGGTATGACTGCTTTGATTGTAGCGGATGGCAGAAGAATCTTTTTTTTGCATTTCATCTTTCTCTCCAACATCTCGAAAACTGCATGAAAGAATTTAGAAACTACGCTGCAATTATCCACTCACTCATGCATTTTAAAGTAAATCTAAAAATATTTTTCCCCAAAAAACTACTGTTTAACAACTTTCACCCTTTCTTCCTCCCAAACTCACTGGATGGTGTGGGGTAGATGGGACAAATTGGATGGGGTTGACCAGGACAAGAAAAAACCTTCATTCACCGGGATACTCTCAGTGATGACTGGTGATACAGGAGAACCTGAAACACATCAAAAGTTTATTAAAGCGTCATCCTAATGCCTCATAGACTTGACAGGATTTTCTAAATACAATTTTGGTTAATGCGTTATGGGTCTTTGATTTTGTTAACCGTTGTTTCATGCGCCTATGGAGAATTGTTTGAGTGATTTTAGTGCACTTTTTTGCATGTATTCCGTCGATAAAAATGAAATTTTAACAAGTTTCGAATTTTTTGAGCAGTTTAAGATTTATTTTGTGAGTTCTTGATGCAATTAACGTTGTTTCGAATCGATTTAAAGCCACTATTCGATATTATCACGAAATATTCAAGATAAAAAACTTTAAAGTTTGGGAAAATGCATCAAAATTAGATTTTAAAAAGGAATAACAAAAACAGGATAAAATCAAAAGCAATAAAAGCAAATAAAAGAGCAAGAAGAAGAAGAAGGAGAGATGCTAGTGGATGTGAATGATGTTGCAGCGTTGTTACAGTCGCCAGGGGATTACGTAAGCACCTCCAAACGACTGATGCTCTCCACAACCTGTCATCGCCTGGTCGTTAAGGTTTTGAAGCAAATATAACGTTTGATTCAGTATTATCTTGGAAACGTTGAAGCTTTAGAGATTGTAAGATTAGTTAATCTTTGGATAAGTTTCTGAGAGCATTGTCAAAGGAGTCTCAAGAGACGATGTTGAATAAAATAAGTCCGTTTTGAATCGACGATTTGATAGCTTTAAGAGGTTCGATGCGAGTTTAATTGTGACGGATTTGAAATCGCTAAAGTCTTCGTCAATTTACTCCTAATGGCTTTGATTAAAAATTCAGTGATTTGAGCAAAAATTGATGAAAAAATCTTTTTAAAAATAGGAATTAAAAGACAAAAAAATAAAAAGTCGAGAAAAAATTATATGAAAGTCGTCAAGACGTGAGGGATTATTTGTCAAGGAGTCTTGTAACTGATTCATAAAGTGTTTTGTCTCGAGTAGAGTGATGTAAAAAAGAGAAAAAATGGAATTTGAATTTCAAATGAAAAAGACAACTATTTTTACTGAGTTGGAAAATGTGCAAAAGATAAATCAGTGAAAAAGCTTTTAAATTCTGTTAACTCATTTGTCTTTTTTCCCATATGGGAATCCTTAATTCTAGAATAGATTGTGGCTATGTTAGAGCCTATAAAAAGTGAAACTCAATTAGAAAGTTTTTATATTTTATATTCATTTTTAAATATATATAAAAAAAACTATAAAAAAAACTATAAAAAAAACTTGAAGCAAAACTACAAGGTTCCTAACTGACCGACAAGCCTGATGGATTGGTAGGAAAGGAAACAGGCGTCATTGCTAACTACACACATGTACCGTGTCAACCTTTCTTTTTGCCTATTTTTGTGTGTTTTCAAATTTTTCTTATTAGAGATTTTTTCATTTTTATTTAGTTTTTCTTGATGACTTTTTATAATTTTGTTTGCTTCATGCGAGTTTTCATTTTTCACGATTCTTGCATTAAAAATCTTTTCTTTGTTTATCCCTTCATTTTCAATTATCATTTTTCTATCATCATCATTCTTTCCATTTCCAAAATCATCATCATTATTATTATCATTACCATCACCCACATCATCATCACCATCACCGAAATCATCATCATCGTGACCACCAAATCTGAAGGATGTGCTGGCGTAATGAAGTTTATTTCTCCTCATCAAATATAGACTGTACGTTGTTTTTTCACTCGTTGTTATGATATTCTTATTATCATTATTATTCTTGTTGTTGTTCTTATTATGATTTTGCTTATTATAATCATTATCATCCTTCTTGTTGTAATTTGCTGATTCTTTTACACTTACAACTTTATTTTGAGCGTATTCATTACCGTAATCGATGCTTCCGTCGTTTTCCTCAAAATTATGGTTATTATTATTATTGTTGTTGTTGATGTTTTTATTATTATAATTCTTTTTATTATTATTATTCTCTTTGTTACTGCTATTGTGGCTAGAAGTTGAATTTAAAACTTTCCATTTATTCTGCTCCGAAACGTACTGATAGAAATGAAGATAAGAATGTAATAATAATAATTATTATTATCATTAAAATAATAATTAAAATTATAATTAAATTATAATAATATAAATATTATTTAAAAAAAACTATTGTAATTAAAATTGAAATAAATGTAAATTACTGTAATTAATATTGGGGAAAAAATATTTTTATAATTAAATTTAAAAATAAAAAGATTACTTTGAGTAGTGCCACATCCAGGTGATCAGTCGAAGAAGCCGAGCAAGTGAATGTGTCTTGACTGTGATGATGATGATGATAATGATGGTGATGATGGTGGTGGTGGTGATGGTGGTGGTGATGATAAGGGTAATGATAATGGTGATGATAATGGTGATGATGGTGGTTGTGATGGTAGTGATGATAATGGTGACTATAGTTGTGATTGGGACTATGTATTTTGTGATGGTGTTGTTGGGGGTGGTGAGAATAGTTTGGAAAAATATAACATTTTTGTATGTAAAAAGAAGAAAATTGAACAGATCTTTTATTCACTATTAAACTCTTGAAAAGGTTTAATTTTCGCAACAAAAAATGTTATTATTAATAATAATAAAATTAATATTAATAATAATAATATTATTATTATTATTAAAAATTGTAGTAGCAGTGTATACTAAGCAGCATACATTTTTAAAGTGTTTTCTTAATTTCTCAAATAATTCGAACCAGGAGCTTGAGAGCAAGCAGACGAACACTTTTTCACATTTTTAATACTTTGAAAACAACTTTAAAAAATATTTAAGGTAATGAATATATTTTTAAAAATAAAAAAAAATATTTAAAAAGAAAAAGCGAAATAAAGAATAATGAAGATAAGTAGTGGACTTTGAATTATTCAAATGTCATCTTCTGTCTTTAAAGAGGTTTTTAGACTTATTTTTAAACAATATTTTTAAAATGTGGAAAAAAAGTATTTTCATAAAGATATCTGTTTCAATCGAATATTTCTTTTGAATAAATGATCTGGAAAAATCAAGATTCTATCTGAATGTTTTTTGCTATTAATTTATATTTTAGAAAAAATTTAAAGTTTGAAACAATTGAAAAAATATTTTTAAAGACACAATTCAAAGGCAGTTTTTCAGTTTTGCGGATCTTCAATCCATCTTGAAGACAGATATGCCTCAGTTACAGATTTTAAGCATTACTTTCAAGCTCCATTTCTATTTATAAATATTTATTTAAATATTACAAATTATATTTTAAACATGAAAATATTTAACAATCAATATTTGGTTGTAATGGATTTATAGTTTTTTTTCTTTTTTCTTGATTTTTCTGCCAATATCTTTCGTGTCGAATATTTGTCAGCAATATTTAGTCATGTCTGATTTTTCATCTTAAAAAGTATAAAAATATCATTAAAAAAATATTTTCTAACCTCATCATCTCATCAAATTTTGAATTTCCCAAAATTCTAAAATCTCATTAATGTTTAAAACTCTTTAAAACCTATAATCAGGTTTTGACATTTTCTGTCAAAAAACTTTTTTAAACCTTCAAACTCGTTGCTTGATGATCATCCCCAACCTTCTGAAATCTCCAAACCCAGATCCAATCAACCTGCTTCACAAAGACGCTTTCTTAAAGATTTCACGCATGCGTGCCTTCTCGAAGAAGATCGACTCAAATTCTTTGCGGCAAGCGAAACAAGTTTTATCAGCAATCTTATCAATTAACTCAGAATCCACGTCGTTTTCAAAGACTTTGCAGTTGGCCTAATTACAACTTAGGCGTCGTTGGTCCCAGCTTGTTAACGTTTTTATGACAGTTTCCGAGAAAGTCGATTTGCTTTTTAAGAATTCCTATAAAACAGATAGAAGTTGATTTCTCAAAATTCAATGCTAAAAACGATGATTTATCTTCATATATTTTAATCTATTATATATTTATCTAATTCTTCCTGAAAATACTAAAGCCTTTCTGAGACCAATTACAGAGAAATATTAATTCAAAAGTTGTAAGTTTTTTTAAAACGAAATTTAGAGCCTTTTTGGTAATTTTTTTCCTGTTCCTAATAGGTGTTTAAAATTTAAATTTAAATTAGGATTTCTAACAACTAATAAATACACTCTTGAAAACTTTGTAAATCTTTTACAATTTACGAGTTTTTTTGCAAACAAAATTAGATTCGTTTCAAGATGGCCAATGGAAAAAGGTGCGTTAAATTTTTGTTCTTTGCAGTTGAATTTGCCTGCCTTAGGAATATTAAACAAATTATAGTGTGTTAATTGAAGTTTAAATTGGAATTGAAAACTTAAATATAAAAAGTAATTTAAAAAAGTTTTCAATTCTCTAAATGATTCTAAATATAAAAAAATTAAATTAAATGTTATAATAAACATTCTTTTCCATGAAAAGAAACGCCATTGCGATCGATTGAAGCGCTTAGGAACACAGAAACTTTGTGGATTCAACGACCAGAACAGTTGCGTTTTGTTACACAACTTTAAAAAGCAACATGCGTATATTTAGGGGAACGTACCAAATTTAATTATCAAAAATCTTAAATTTTTTTCTTGAAAATAGTTATTTTGGTGAAGTAGACGTGTTTTATGTGAAAACTAATTGACAGTTAATTACCAACTCAAAAAGATAAAAATAAAAATAAGGAAAATAATTTATATAAATTTTTCTTATTATAAATACATTATGGTAATATTAATAATGACAATAACCAATAAATACCAACTTAATCATAATTTTAAATCAAATTAATTGATATAAAAACATTTATATTTAAATCTTTTCCATTTATCTTTGAAACAAAAGTTCTTTTTCATAAAAACTATTTCGAAAGTTAAAATTTCCCGCGCTAATTGAAAGTTTTATAATAAATTTATAAGATTATATGATTAAGACTTGATGACTAAGGCTTGATGATTAAGACTTGATGATAAAGGCTTGGTGATTAAGGCTTGATGATTAAGACTTGATGTTTAAGGCTTGGTGATAAAGACTTAATGATTAAGACTTGATGATTAAGACTTGATGATTAAGACTTGATGATTAAGACTTGGTGATTAAGACTTGATGATTAAGACTTGATGATTAAGGCTTGGTGATTAAAGCTTGATGATTAAGGCATGGTGATTAAGACTTAATCTCACCTGGAATGGAAGTGCTGACATGTCGGAAACGATGTGAGCCGAGGAAGGTCTGGAGAGAAGGATGGGGTGCATAAAGAGGATGAAGAGGAAGAGAAAAAAAAGGAAAAAATTGAAAATGAAGATTATGATGATGAAAAAAAAATGGAAGACGAAGGTGGAAGATTTTGATGGAACTAAATCAATGAAGAGAGCAAAAGCCACCTCTGACGATGAGCTGGATGGCATGGGACTCAGTGCCTGCACCAAGGGGTGAGTAACCAGTGCATGTGTATCTGGGAAGAAGGAGGAGATGAAAGGGGGTGTTGGATGTTTAAAAGATAAAAATTAAAATATATAAAAAATTAATTAATTTTAAATAGGATTTTGTGGTGGTTGCAAAGGATTAAAATATTTTAGAACGCCTAGCGTATGTCCCAATACCCCTTCCATTCACAACTTCTTTACCAAAACTGAAATGCAACCACCAGCTTCACTCCCTTTTAACCACCCTTCAACTTCCCATTCCCCTTTCAAATCCCGATCCCTTCAATTAGATCCTATTCCACGTGACCTACTTTGCAGAGTCACTGGGCCTCACAGCCAATATGATGAGATCACTGATGTTTGATGACCTGATTCTTTCAGATTCTGAAATATGTGATGATTGAGTGGCAGTGGTGATGATATTGAAGCACTGATGATGATGTTGAAGTGATGGTGATGATGTTGAAGCACTGATGATGATGATGTTGAAGCACTGATGATGATGATGGAGAAGGAATTGAGGATTTTAATAATTGTGGAGATTAGGGTGGTTAAGAGGGGGAAAGTGATGATGAAGACGATGATGGTCGTGATAGTGATAATCCTACGTTGTTTTATTTTTACTGTTATTCAGCCACCTCCACTCCCCACCCACCCATCTATATTCAACTACCCAACCAAACACCTTTTCACTCTCCCACCCACCCACCCATCTATATTCAACTACTTAACCAAACACCTTCTCACTTACCCACCCACCCACCCACCCATCTATATTCAACCACCCAACCAAACACCTTCTCACTTACCCACCCACCCACCCATCTATATTCAACCACCCAACCAAACACCTTCTCATTTACTCACCCACCCACCCATCTATATTCAACCACCCAACCAAACACCTTCTCACTTACCCACCCACCCACCCATCTATATTCAACCACCCAACCAAACACCTTCTCACTTACCCACCCACCCACCCATCTATATTCAACCACCCAACCAAACACCTTCTCACTTACCCACCCACCCACCCATCTATATTCAACCACCCAACCAAACACCTTCTCATTTACTCACCCACCCACCCATCTATATTCAACCACCCAACCAAACACCTTCTCCCTCTCCAACCCACCCACCTCTCATAACCTTGCCATCCACCCTCCACACCACCAGAGAGATGGCAGGGTTGGCTGTTACGTTACACTTCAAGACCACTCTAGTTCCCTCACAAGCCTTCATCGACACTGGCATGTCCAACAACTTGGGAAGGTCTGTGGAGGGATAGTCGTTGGTGGCAAGTGGGGTAATGAATTGTTTTTGGAAGACAAATTATGGCGGTAAAAGAAGTCATGGATGGTTGGTGGATGACAAATTCTGGTGCTTAAAGGGGGAATGAGGATGAGGCGAGTCAAATGGTGGTATAGAAGTGAATATCTGAGAAAGGGTTAGAGGCTGTGATATGGTTAGGGCAAGAAAGAGTTGCATGGCAGATGATTTGTACAATGAAGTGAGATTTGATCAAGTAAATTTTGTGTATAAATGGAAACAAGTAACTAAATAATTGAGTGGACATTTTGTCAAAATAATATTTTTAATTAGAAAAAATTATATATGTTTTGGTAGGTCCGAGTTAGTAATCGCAAAGATGTCGACTGAGCTAACTGTTGATAACCGCAATGGATGGAAAGGTCAACGAGGATATACCGTCTTGAAATACTTCGAAAAACCCCAAACCAATTACCAATTACATTTTTCAAGAATTTTGTTTTAAAACTTCAGCCGACTTTTTATGCTAATCAACTACAAAATCTTTTACTTTTTTCTATTCAGTTTTTTATTTTGCCAAATTTTGGTGGCAATCTCTGCCGGACACAAAAGCCTTGTATTAAGTGCCCCTTGCCCAATGCATTATACACACCTGAGTGCTTTTGTGTGTGTGTGTGTGTGTGTGTGTGTGTGTGTGTTTGTGTGTGTGTGTGTGTGTGTGTGTGTGTGTGTGTGTGTGTGTGTGTGTGTGTGTGTGTGTGTGTGTGTGTGTGTGTGTGTGTGTGTGTGTGTGTGTGTGTGTGTGTGTGTGTGTGTGTGTGTGTGTGTGTGTGTGTGTGTGTGTGTGTGTCTGTGTGTGTCTGTGTGTGTGGGTGTGTGTGTGGGTGTGTATGTGGTCGTGTATGTTTTCGTGTGTGTGTAAGCTTGTGTGTGTTTTTGTATATATTGTCAATTTTTATTTATTGTTAATCAGTTGTTATACATGATAAACGACTGAGATTTATGTCGGCAAAGCCATCACGTGGACACATATACGTCACGCCCTCAAATGTATGGCGTCATTAATGTCCTCGATGACGCCACATTATGACGTCACGCCCACTATAGTCTTCACACCGCTCGTGGCATCATCTTTAATACCACACGATCAGAGCTGCTGATCGGACAATACCCGCACGTCTAGCGGTCCCTTCTCGTTGGATGTTGTTTTTCACTGGGAAAGAGGATTCAGCTCGAGAATATTTAATAATTTTTATGTTTTTAATGAATTATTCACGTTTGGTACAAAAACCAAAAGCTTTTTGGAATAATTTCTGAACAGATTAAAAAAATATCAGATTTAAAAAAATATTTTTTACCTAAATTGTTGCATAATTTGAAAACACAACTCGTTTTTCTCAATATTTCGTCTTTTATTCACTCACGAGGCTCATTGATTCATGCAAGCTCGCAATTCACCGCGCGAAACACACCGAAAATTTCTTATCTCACGTCGTGCGTAATGCCTTTCATTCCATTTTAAATTAACAATTAATGAATCGTGTTTCGAAGATTTTAAGTGCTACGAATAAATTAACCATTTATTATGAATATTCAAATCTAAAAAATAAATATAGCTTTATTAAGAAATGTGCGTAAAAGGAAAAAAATTATTTAACCATGAATATATTGTTATTTGGATAATTTAAACTTGACATGAATTTTAAAATATCTGAAGTGCATTTAAATATTACAAACAGCAGGGATTCCCAGCGGTTCAAAGAGATGTGATAAGACTGCAGTTCCACGACATGATAATTTAAAGAACAATACATCTTTGTACAAAGATTTATCCAAAAACTGTTTATTTTGTTTGTTAGAATTTTAAAAACTGCTTCCTACGAACAAATCATTATCTTCCGAAGAAACTTTCAATTTTAAAAAAATAATGTATTTTCGACGAAATTTATCCACGCAAATTAAATTTAAAAATTTTTAAATTAAAAACGTCTCAAATTTTCTTTCAATTTAACAGCCATTAGCCGGATAAAAACCTTTGTGAGGCTTAAAATAAAACACTGCTCAATTATTCAATCTTTTGTGAACAATTGCACGTTAGAAATATATTTTCCAGCTCAAACATGCACCCCAACTGAGTTATTTGGGAAACATTTTCCACTTTCCATCCCTCCTCCCACTCACACCTCTTCCCATCGTCCCCATTAATCAAACTCCAGCTTATCACACGGCGCCACTGCGTTCCTTACCCTTACAACCCTTGACGCATCTCTAATATTTCAGCACCACCAACACCAATATTACCATAACATCATCACTACCATCATCATCAACACTACGACCTATATCACTACCACCAATACCTACCACCACCACCACCACCACCACAACCACACATACTCACAGGTAACATTGACGAAGACTCGTGTTACAACCACATGCTCCTCGTCCTGCTTTTTTTCCTTCTCTTCCTCCTCCATCTCCTTCTCCTCTTCCTCCACCTCTTCCACCTCCTCCTCCTCCACTTCCTCCTTCTCTTTCTCCCCTTCTTCTTCCTCTTCCTCCACCTCACACCTGTACTCCCCTGAATTCAACCTGCCCACCCTCCTCAACCTCAAACTGCCCCTCTGGTCCACCAGGAAACGGGATGAATGCAAGTGCTTCCATGGCGTTGTCGGTGATGATGATGATGATGAAGATGATGATGAAGGTGATGATGATGAAGATAAGAAAGAGGAAAAGGAGGAAGATGATGATGAAGGATGTGGTGAGGGTGTTGCAGATGATGGAGGTGATGAAGAAAAAGATGACAATGATGATGATAATAGTCCAGAAGATGGAGATGAGAACGATGATGAAAGAGAATTCCCAACTAATCGCTGATTGGCCAATAGGGAATCATTGAGGAACCACGTGATGCTGACGTCATGCTGGTGCGTGATGTTGCAATCGAGTGTGACGTCACTGCCCTCTGCTACCACGAGTCTGACCTCACTGTAGTGTATTGTTATGGAGCCTGGATGGATGGATGAGTGGATGGATGAGTGGGTGAATGAATGGATGGATGTATGGATGGATGGATGGATGGATGGATGGATGGATGGATGGATGGATGGAAGGATGGATGGATGGATGGATGGATGGATGAATGGATGGATGGATGGATGGATGGATGGATGGATGGATGGATGGATGGATGGATTGATGGATGGATGGATGGATGGATGGATGGATTGATGGATGGATGGATGGATGGATGATGGATGGATGGATGGATGGATGGATGGATGGATGGATGGATGGATGGATGGATGGATGGATGTATGGATGGATGGATGGATGGATGGATGGATGGATGGATGGATGGATGGATGGATGGATGGATGGATGGATGGATGGATGAGTGGGTAGATGAATGGATGGATGGATAAATATTTGAAGGGTTAAATTAAAAAAATGACTTCAGTGTGGAATTTATTTTGAATGAAAATAATGATTGAAGTTTATTTTATAATTGCTTTAAAGTATCTTGTTAAAAAATTGAGAAAAAAACAATAAACGCGCATAATAATAAATGAGAAAAAAAAATATAAAATCTAAATATATAAATCAAACAAAACATTAAAATGTTTAAAAATCGACGAAAACTTTTGAAATTAAAGATTTACACATAAGAAATGAAAAGGCAGTAGCAACTTGACTAGTGAGGCGTGATGAATGGGGTTGAAAGTAGAAAAACGAAATTTTTCCGCAAATTTTGTTTGAAAAAATAGAAACCTCTGGAAAAAGATTTAACTTTAAAAAACTACGAATAATGGAAAAAAGTAAATTGTTCGGAAAAGAAAGTTTTTAATTAACCGGAATCACTGCTGCATTCGCCTCCTGAGACCCGAATTAGTCAACAGTCTTTAAAATATTTTTTTCACTTAGCAATTCATCTTGAAAGTTTGGATTTTTCGTTTCAAGAAAGTTAACTCTTGCTTAAGCTGCTGTACAAGTTTGTCAGATCAAGAAGATTTGTCTGCCAAATCCTCTACCTTGATTAAACTTTCAAGCTCGACTCAAATTAAAATAATTATTTTAAATATCTTGACAGTTTCTGGCTATAATTTAATTATTTTATTTACCAAATGTCATCATCATCATCCCTAACTACTCACAAGCTTAAGTCCATTCATTTTCTTCCACTTCTATTTTTCATTCTTTAATTATTATTCTTCATTCTTTCAATCTTTACTTTGCCCCTTTTCCCAATCCATCTTTCTCTTCCCGTCTTCTTCCCACCATCTCTCCCCAGTTTTTTCTTCTCCTCTCCCTCTTTTTTTTCTTTCTACCCTCCTTCTTCTTTCTTTCTACCCTCCCTCACATGTAATCGTCTCATAGAATCTCTAAACAACACACATGCCCCCCAATTATGCAACACAACATGGCCTTTATTGTGAAGCCAGTCTATAAATACACACTCTACTATATGTTATATGCCACAAAATGCTTCAAAATACGTTTTTATATAACACGTATCACACACTCTCCATCCATCTTGCATCCCCTTACTATCCATGTTTTTCCCAACTTTTTATCTTCATTTATTAAGGTTTTATCCACGTTTTTAAATCTTTTTTTATTTTCTTTTATCATTTTTTAAACAGAAATTTGTGCTCGTAATAGTGGGATCTACGGTCTAGGGCGAAATGGACAAGTAGCTGAGTGGAATAGCTAATGGAAAAGATAGGATGAAAACAGCAGATCGTGGTTCGTGAAGGCAAATCACAGAATAATTACATTCTAGTGAAATATTTGTAATTAAATAGCATTTTATACTAACTTATTGAACCTCATTTTATCAAAATTAATGGGAAAAATTGATATTTATTATAATAAATTCCACTTCTGAGAATTTTTTCAAAAATTGCATTAGAAAATGATCTTAGGGCTAGGGACGAATGGATGGCGAATGAATAAATATCAATTTCCGTTAAGTGTTTCACAGGTTTATTTCTATGAAGGTCAAAATATTTTTCAGTAAATTTAATTTTGAGATATTTTCCATCGTGAAGTTGACGTATTCAATTTAAATGAAAAATAATTTTCAAGGTAATAGAATTTTTAGGTAACCTCCATCTTCCAATCTAACTTCTACATTGCAACCATCGATCTATCTATCCACACATCAATCTACTCATCTACTTATCCATTTTATATCCATCCATCCAACTACACAAACCCTCTATCTAATCATGCATTCATCCATCCACCAAGTTCACTCATTCATCAATCTATCATCAACTCCAAACCCCCATTTCCAACCTTCAACTAGCAGTCTGGTTTGCATGAGGACAGTGCCTGCTTGATTTGACACTTTGCACGCATAAATTCCTCCATCAGAACTGGAAGCTCGCCGAAATGAAAGTTCTTGTTGCCGGTAGGTGGCGCTAGTGGTGTTTGATGGGAAAGGTGGTTGTGGCGTAGTTTGGGAGTTTTGTGGGTTGAGTTTGTACTTGATCTGGTTTGAACTTGATTGGTTTGAAGGTGATGTCAGTGACGTGTTGTGGGTCTTTCTAGGCAGGGTGTATTTACGCTGAGAACTGAGAAGGTTTGTTGGAACGGCACGAAACTTTCCTGAGACATGTGGTCTGTTGTTGAGTTTCTTTTGTTCTGAAGAACGTTGTTTAAGACGCCTTAGCTGATGTGGCAAGTTACCAGCTCCTCGGGAAAAAGGAGTGCTCAGGCTGTTTGTCTTGCTGATAAAGTTTTTGTGAAAATTCTTCTGCAAGGGGGCGTCGTCGCTGGATTTACGGGGCCGCATGACGTATACGCTGGAGTTCACGTAGTGGTGGTTTGTGCGCTGGCCGTTGTCTGTTTTATGATCGCGGTAGTTATAAGCGACATTTGCTTGATTTCCATAACTTTTATCGATCTCGGCCGCACGTCGAACGGCATTTTTCAGTTTCATCTCATCGGAGTGTACGTCAGCGTGCAAGTGTCGGTCAGGATCGATGGAAACACTCACTCCGGAAGGAACATCATCGACCGCTTGTCTTTTACCATCGAGGATGCTCGGACTTCTTTCGGTGGTGACCGCTTCTTCATCGTACTCGCTGTACGATCCATCGAACGCGTTCGCCTCATCTTCGAGGTCGTATTCATCATTCATGAAATAGTTCATCACCTTCACGTTCGATCTTTTTGGCGCATATTTTATGTTTTCCCTTTCAAGAGTTGTTTCATCCACAGCCACATCTCTGATTTTTGTATTTTTATCGTTAAGGCTTAGTTCCAGTCCATTTTTGAGCCACTCGATTGATGGTGGAGGTACACCTTTCGCGCCACATTGCAGCTTGAAGGCTTGGTTTTTCTGAACCCTGGTCACATCTTGCCAGTAGGTGAGCAGTCTTGGAGGCGCTGTGGGGAAAAGAAAAGGGTAGTGAATATCAATCGGTGATAAAAAGATAGTTTGGTGAGAAAGGTTAAGACAGAAGAAGAGCGGCTTGGTGAAAAGGTAATGTGAGAAAGAGGCAGGTTGTGAGGAATGGTTGAGAAGAGAGATTTAACGCGTGAAAGTGTATTTTTGAGTTTTAAGCTGATTGTAAAAAAAGTAGAATTTTATTCACAAATTTTAAACTGAAAAAATAGTTTAAGCTGTTTCTAAAGTTAAATAAAATCTACTTCAACAGTTTATTGATATAAGTTTTTTCGATTGTATAGGATCGCTCACTGCATGCACTAGACGAAGTCCAGAGGCCATGCAGTCACAATAAGTGGCAGAAAAACTTTTATGACAATTTTAAGTGCCATTTTCAAGTGCCCTTTGAAGCACAACAAAAGTGCGCCGTCAATTAGAGCAACAAATGTCCTTCTAATGTGCACCAACACGCAGTCGAAACTTTTTTTAAAAAAACGTTTAAACACATTTTCTTTTCCCAAAGTTATATCTATTTAAGTGAATATTTTAATTTTATACTTATTTTTTATATATCCTCAGTACCCTTCACGAGATTATCATTTATTAATTAAATTGTTTCATTTGCGGTCCAACCTTTCTCACTTCCCTAATCCCGGAGAACTTAATATGCCGAGAACTTTTCTCTTTTCTGGAAATTCAATGTGACGTCTTAAAAATCGTAAGTTTTTTTAAAACGTATTAAAATAGAACCTGAAAATATTCTATCCCACATAATTATAATAATAGTGACGAGCCTTATTATAGTGGCGTATAACCCAAATGGGATTCCAGGCCACTTAGGCTGCATATTTTCATTTGCACCTTTGGGTTACTAGGGCATTGGTTGCACTTGAACCTAGAACCTTTCATTATTGGTCAAAGCCGAGAGTCGTTGCCCACTCATCTACCCGTTCACCAACATTAAAATTCCTATGAGAATCTTTTTAAAACTATTGATTTAATATAAAGATTTAAATTAAGTTCAAATATCTTTTAAACCCGTCAAAATTATTTTTAAAACGGTATTTGCATTCCATCACATGTTCAGAGCAATCTCATCAGAGCTTCTTCACTACTGCACACCCTCATCAATCTAACTCGAGCTCCATTAAACCTAAAGACCTCTCTCTGGCGTTCTGGTTTTTTGTTGGGAATACATTATTAAGCCAGTTAAATAGCTTTTTAGCTTTAATCGACGATAAACGGACTTAATAAATCGTTTTATCAGTCGGTGTGGAACTGCCCACGGAACCCTGATCATTTCGTCAAATAAAGCATGATTTTAACAAAATACCAAACTAATCGAAGGCTATAAAGCTTAAAACAAGTAATTTAAAAGCCTTCGGAGCGTTGAATAACACTCGATCATCGTTTGAGCAAGACGGAAATTGCTTTCGGCCACTAAGAGCGATGATGGTTCCACAGGACACACAAACAAGACCATGCAGTGCCTAATTAACGTTATACAAATTTAATGCTTCGATTAGATTGTGTGTAAAAGCTCTGTTCGCATCAGGGTAAGCGTGTAATTGACGACTGGGATTTCCGGGGTAATTACAGTGGTAATGTGGCATTAAGCGCCGTTCACACGACTGCTCTCGAAGCATCGAATCACTTCTTCATAATCCCGAAGACGTTCAAAAAAAATCTGTCTTGCAGTAGTCAAGGCGCGTATAAGGCTTTTCTCGAAAGACCTGAAAAGGATAAATATTCTCTTAATGCACTGAAGGAAAAGAACTTACCTTATCATTAAATATTTTCGTTTCAGCCAAACTGTGAAACAACTCAATAATACTCTGAAATAATCTCAAAACTTTGAGGTAACAAATGATGTAGAATAAGCAATGCTTGGTGGACTTCCATGCATTAGGCCTATTTGTTTAATCGAAACTACTTCTTGAAAAGTAATTTTATTGAGTCGCAGCCATTCGTGATCGCATGCTCGTTTAATTCGCTATCTTGTAAATGAACGAGTGATTAAATTGATTAATTGGTTAATTAATCTAGAATGGAATGAAATGATGAATGGGTAAATGGATAAATGAGTTTATGGAAGGATAAGTGAATAAATTAAGGGAAAAATAGTCTTACATTTTAGATGTAATTAAATGAAGGATTAGGAGTGGATGAGTTAATGGGGGAAAAAACTATTTTAAAACTTTAGAGATTTTGCCGAAAAAATGTCAAGCCCCGACGAGAACTTAATTACCCACATCTGAATCGCAGACCTTCTCTCCCAGTCAAGCAATTTAAACGACTTAATCCCCGCTCTCGGTTGCTTTAAGAACGAAAAACAAAAGCTATTATTTGATTTAAATATTTCATGTGGTTTCCACTGAAATATTTTAAACTGATTTGGCGATTACAAGCGTCCATATCTCATAGATGGATGGAAAGATATTGAATCTATTAAACACCTTTTTTTGAATTTCAACTTATAGAAGATATTGGAAAATAAATATTTCATAAGTCTGATGAATAATGAGAAAATCGAAAAAAACTTGAAAAAGTCATTAAAAGAGTTTCTTCAGGAAGTTATAAAGTAGTCTGATACAAGAAGCGAAATAAAAAATGTCTTAAAATTAATGATAAATTCCTCTGACATCCCTAGATCATCACTCCGACATTACTGCAAACACACTAGTCCCAGTCTGGTGGTAATTAGTATTTCTATTGCTTTGCATTTTATTTTAAACGCATTTTTATTTTTTTTATACTTCATCTCTTTATCCTTATTTTTTAGATTAAACTATTTTTTCGTCAAACTTAGTTACAATTTGTCACGCAACAATTTTCTTATTTTTTTTCTTTTCCTAACTTGATAAACTCTGAAGAAAATCTTGAGATATTAAGACAGATTTTGTTCTATTCAAACACGACTACGAGTTGCAAATAGCCAAACTGAAGATTTGTCGACGCCTTAATGAAGAAAAAGTATGTTTGGGGAGCTTCATTGGTAAGATTGAGTGGAGAGTTTTTACAAAATAACTTTTATGGGTGTATTGTAAATCAAAATTTTGATTTATTCTTTTGCCTAGTCAGTTTTTATGTGATACATCTCCAAATAAAAAGTTAAACGAAAAAATTAAATATTTAATCTGGGAGAAAAAATATTTTTGATGCTTCAAAGCGTTCAAATAATTAAGAAAATAAACAGGTCAGTCGCAAGGACAAAAAACAAAGCTGATTCAGCCAATTTACCGAATTTAAGAAAAATCCCGGTCACGTGCCTGCCTTAAGCACGCTACAAGAACTGCTAAAGAAAATGAAAACCAGTTTACAACAAAGTTACCAGATTTAACAACCTTTTTCTGCCAAGCTAAACCACTATCCACCACCTCCAGTACCGTCACTCCCGCCCAGACCTCATGGCAATCAATCACTTCGACTCACTGATAACGGTGAGGTTAATCCACGAGCGGTACACGTCGGTCTCTCCGGAGTTATCGTAGTAGGCGAGACAGCACTCGTATATGCCCGAGTCGACAAGCTGCAGGTCCATCAGTTCCAGCGTCGCCTTCTCCACCAGCCTCAAGCGGTGCTGTGATCGTTTGCGTCGTTAATTAATTAATTAATTATAATTCTTGTTTAACAAAATATTAAAATAATTTTGTTTGAAAATATTTGAATATTTTTGTATAAAATTTTAACTCATTAATTTAAATATAAAACCATTCATTAGTTTTTCTCTCATCTCCCTTCATCCACCCACAAACGGACCTGGTAGGGCACTGGGATGTGTCCGGGAAAGCCATTGAACTGGATGAAGATGGGTGAATCTTGGCCCAACTTCCTCCACGTTATCGTCTTTTCCGGATGTTCAAAAAATGCTCCGGAAGCGTGTGTGTCTTCACACTCGAGGAAAGTTCCAGAAGCCACAATGGCTATCTTTCGATTCATCCGTGCGGTGTTGGAGCGTGAGTGTCTGTGTTGTGGTGGTTGTTGTTGTGGCTGTTGTTGTTGTTGTTGTGGTTGTTGTTGTTGTTGTTGTTGTTGTTGTTGTTGTTGAAGTTGTGGGTGTTGAAGTTGTGGTTGTTGTAGAAATGGTGGTTGTTTTGACTGTTGATCAGATTCCTTTTTTATGAGTTGGTGGTTATTGAACATGGCAAGAGACTTCAAAGTTTTCCCCTTAACAGTTGACCTGTGTCGATGTGACTTTGATGACGGTGGTTTCGAAACGTTGTAGAGGTCTGGTCGAGTGGGCAGGAAGGAATGAAGAACTTTCGAAGCTGCAGAAGGCGTTCTCGAAGGAAACGAGGCAGCTGCGTGTGATGATTTAGACGTTACAATTGTTTTCGTTATATTTTCAAGAGGAGGTGGCATTTGCAGAAGAGGAGATAAAAGTGAAAGATAATGGCGTCGTCTTTTGTCGCCCGGGAGAACCTCTCGTTTGTTCCTTCCAAAGCGTCTGCTCCTCTTTCCGGCGTGTCTCCGCAGACGAGGATGTGAAAAAGATTTCCTCTCCCCACGAAGCTCTTGTTTTCTGAGTTTTTTCGAAAAAGTTTCAAGTTTTTTATATAATATATTTCTCATTTTCTTCCTAAATGGACGCCTTTTTGTAGGTCTAAGAACGTCCATAAAGGGAAGCAATGCGGTACAGCGCTGTTGGTTAGATACATGAGACTGCGTCGTTTGCTGTGGTTTTATGGTTTTTAATACTTCTACCAAATCTGCATTCAGCCAAAAACTAAGTAGGTTTTTATGTAAGTATCCACAATTTCGGGCTAGAAAATGCTTTTCTGCTTTTGTTTTCGCTTTTTTTAACCCCTTGTCAGGCTTTTCTAATCGTTTGAGTATTTTTATTGGCATTTCTGTGTCTTTCGGTTTGGAATGAAAAGTAGTTAGAGAGTTTAGCTGCGGAGGAATGCTAGATTTTGAAGAGATTCCACGTTCCCGACGATATCTCGGCATGCCAGCAAGCACATCTTTTTCCATTCTCTGTGTTCTTTGTAATTTTATGTTTTTGATGTAATTAATGTTTGAATTGAAGTTTGAATCTATAACTTTAAGTTCACTTTTATTTGTTTCTTTTGTTTTTATTCCATTTTTTCGGTTCTCTTTTCCATTTATATTTCTTTTATTTACATTTTTAGTCTCATTGACTTTGTGTTTTTTTCTTTTTACTTGATTTATATTTGTAGTTACAGTCAACCCATCCAAGTTTATATTTTTTACAAAAGTTGTTTTTGTTTGGAAATTTTTCAAAAGAGATGGTACATAGATAATTTTTTTGTAATTCAATAGAAATTTCGGTTTACTATTAGTTACGTTGACTTGAGCTTCTTCGAACAAAAATGCTTTTTTCATATTTTTTCCCGAAAGATTCTTCCGGTTTTTCAAATTGTAAATTCTCTTTTCGAAATTTGAGTTCTCAAAACAATTGTTGGAGATGTTGAAACACTTGTCAAAAGCTGGAAACAAGAGCTTTCGAAGGAAGTTTCTGTTTGCTGGAGTGCTTTGAGGCTCTTCACAACTTTTCATTCTTTTGCCAATTAGTTTTTTGGAGTTCTCTAACTTCATAAGCTGGCTAGACTTTAAGACTCCTACTTCAACATTTGCATTTTCAACTTTTTCGAACGAATTATTGGCATGATGGTGATTCCCTGGTTTGAGCATTGAACTGCTGGATAGTGAGGCTTGTGCGGAGAATGAAGTGGATCGAAAAACAAAGAAAACAACTGCAAACGCCACCGGAAAAGCTCTTCTCCCGAGATGGAATGCCATGACTCCCAGAGACTTCCTGAATTCCTTATTTATGCCTGCATGGTACGTGGAACGAATTTTGAAAAAGTATTTGCATTTGAACCAATAATTCATAAAGTACTTACTATAAAAGTCGTTCAGAACAATTGATCTGAATTGCACTAAGCTGCAGCCAAAGCAGACTATCACTCATGCACGAAAAAACAGAAGGTTTGAAACTCAAAAAGGCAACACGAGACTGTCGCATGAGAACACGCTGTGATAAGACTTGATTTACTCAAAAGTCAATTAAACGAGCTGCAATCTTGCCACACGCACTGAAACAATATAAAATGGCGACAATGTCCCACGCCCTTCCGAGCACGTAGAGCAATGATAATAAAAAGTGAAATATTTAATGTGCAAAAAGTTTAAAGCTCCTTTGAGAGTGGAAAAAGCGTTTGAGAAGGTCTTTTTTACGTTTTAGGAGTTGCTAAAAACGTTTTGTTGGATGCATGCGCAGTTTGTTGTTTTTGCTGTTGTTGAGAGTGATGCTAATGAGAGAGAATCAAACGAACTGTGAATTGGGAATTTTAAAATTACATTTTACTGTACCTTTTTCACTAATCAGAGTTGAATAAAGTCTTATTTGTCCTATAAAAAAAGCAAAAAAATATTTTTAGAAAACCTAAATTCCAATTTTAAAGAAATTTAGATCTTTAACAAGTAGATTACGAAGAAGCACGATTGATCATTGCCAATGAATTCTCTGCGAAGTATTATTCTTTTTTGTGACAGCGTCTCTGCCACGAGAGGTCGAAAGGTTACTGTCATCCGGCATTGTACATCATCGTAAAGCAAACTTCCTTCGCTTTACAATTGGCATCTTCATCCCTCATGCCAGAGCCACTCTGAAACTTAAGCTTTTCCATGCGTTTTGAATTTAAAATCTCGTGCTTCAGAGGCAGGACATCCGACTTAACCTTTTACCACTGAATGTCAAAAAAATATTTTTTTAAACTAAACGTGGAACTGTGCGCCAATTTTTTATAAGCTATTCAAGTCTAAAAAGTTTAATTTTGTAGAAAACAAAGCGAACCATGTGGTCTGCAACTTCGTGGGTAGCACTGCGTGCATCAATCTTGCGAGAAAAATTAAATTTTCGTTTACGAGAAAGGCAGGAAAGCAACATCTAATGGAGTGGTTCGACAGAGCGTGACGATGATGATGATGATGATGATGATGATGATGATGTATGATAAAACATGTGAAAACATGGTGTTCGCAATCTCCGAAGCGCTTTTTGCAGAAAAAGATTAGAATGCTTCAAAAGATCAAACCCTCGGGAGAAGAAGTAACTCAAGTCTCAATAGAAGAAACCAAGATGATGATGATGGATGAGGATGAGGAAAGATGATGATGCTCAAGAAGAGGATGATGATGAGGATGAGTATTATTATTATTACTGTGATCATGAGGATGAGAAGGAAGAGAAAACAGCAGATGATCAGTCTTCAAAAGGTTTCTCTGGGCATACTTAATGCATTAATACTAAAGCAGCCATCATTCATTTTCTACCATTTATAATTCTATTACGAGCCGTTTCCAAGTCGATGATTTATCATCGAAAGACGTCCGAAGATATTTCTCTTTTTCAATTCTGAATTGAATCTCTATTAAACTCAAATTTTAAGTTCATTTTTCATCGCCCAGCACTATGCCATGACGTTTATGAAGTTATCAAAAAAGCACTCTCGTTCCTATTTTAACTTTTCAATAATTTTCCATTCTCATTTCCTCCTTTAGTTTCTTCTTTATCTTCTCTACCATCGAAAATAGAGACATCAATATTTTCCCATACTTTGGATGCATTTGACAAACATAAAAAACACTATTCGACAATTATTAAATTAATATTAATTTAAAAAACTACAAGTCATTAAATGGCAAATAAAAGCTGCAAAGGCGATGGAAGAGCCTATGAGGAGTTGTCCATTTCGACAAAGAGGCTTCGAGAGGCGATACGAGCCTTCTTTCAGAATAAACTTTAACGGCAGTTTTAATTCCACCATCGGAACTCAAATCTATTCTGGCTTTGTTTTATTTTTGTTTTTATACTTTTACTTTGTTTTAAGTGTTTCTACAGTTTTATTTGTAAAATTAATTAAGCAAAGTGGCGAGTATAGATTTTGCGTGAAATAGTGCATCTTAAGAGGTGCTTCGCTTGGCATAAATACAACACTATACCCATCCTCAAATGAATATCTCCCCTCTTAGAAGTGCCTCACTGACATCATCTTTGAGTTAGACGCCTCGTCTTCACACTTCTGTAATTTCTCATTACACGTCCGATCGATTTTTGATTTTTGACTGCCATTACCAGAAGCAGCCAAGCGTTGAGATTATGGAACTTGGAAAAAACTAAAAGTTATGAAATTATTCTCATAAATAAAAATAATCAGAAAAAGCATGCAATTATTCATATAAATAGGAAATAATAAGTAAAAACATGAAATGCTTTTCATAAATAAAACTATTCTGAAAGAAAATAACATTAAAAACGCCAGAAAAAGGCAGAAGTAGACAGCCGGAATGGAGTCTCAATGGATTTAATATTGCTAACAAAAAGTTCATTCAGCTGACCCCACTGAAGTCTGATTTATGTAGCGTTCAATGCTTCCAAAGTCAACTTTTTGTATTCTTTTTGAATATACTTTATAGCATTTCAAGTGAATGAACAATGCACGCGAGTTGGTATTGACTTTCCATTCATGGATTTTCACTTAAGAAAAGCAAAAAACTTACAGCAATGAATCTGCCGGCATCTTTCTTTGCGGCATCTCAAAAGACTTCGCAGAGAGTGAAAATAGGCAGAGACGCTTGCATGGTGGTGGGCAATCAATCATGCCGTCCTGCTTTGCGTCT
Source organism: Piscicola geometra (assembly GCA_943735955.1). NCBI lineage: Eukaryota > Metazoa > Annelida > Clitellata > Hirudinida > Piscicolidae > Piscicola > Piscicola geometra. The sequence goes on along the minus strand of OX030965.1, from coordinate 7,095,792 downwards.
CTGCTTAAACCACTCCTCACTCGTTGGATGGGCCCCTCATCGTCATTATCATTTCACTCTTCTCTTCTTTTATTAAGTAAAATTTTACTTATTTTGATTTAAATTTAGTTTAAGTTTTCAACTTCCGCCTTTCCCAATCTTCATCATCTTCCCCATCATCTTTATAAAAGTTATAAGCCAAGCGACACAAAAATAAATTAATGAGGAACAAGAGGATAGTTTTTATTCTGATCTTCTTTGTGTTTGAAGATTAGTCTAGTCAATTCAGCCTGCTCTTTTGCATAGGCCTCGCATCCATTGATGGAGCTAATAAAATTCACTTTGATGTTTAATTTTGCTATTTTTTAGTTTAAATTTTAGAAAAAAAAGAATATTTTATGCATAAATTATGCTTCTCCGTATTTCAGCCATATTCTCAGAGTTATTGAAGCATGAAATATTTTTTTGGGAACATTTTTAGATTTTCGGGAAAATTTTGAGCCTTTCTTTGATCTTAGTCGCCATAATACCTGTCACGTAAAAATGAGAATTCTTCGAAAATATTTTGAAAACTATTCACTTTTAAATACTTTTATCTTTCAAATACATTCTCAAAAACTGAAAAGTAGAAACTTTTCTGCTCTGGTAATCTTTTACTAAAATTTGGTCGAAAATAAATACTGAAATGTTCATTTTTTAAATTTATAATTTATACAGAAATATATATGTTTTCTGAAAAGATCACGAACAAATTGTTTTGCTTAAACACATCAAACACACACAAACAAACACATAAAACGCACACAAACAAACACACACACAAACAAACACATAAAACACACAAAAACAAACACACACAAACAAACACATAAAACACACAAAAACAAACACACACAATGGAAAGCAACAACGAGCAAACACACACAGGGCAGAGTAAAAGGCTTAACGTTGGTGTAGGTAGCCTGATTTATTCACCACCTTTAAACCTTTATAACTGTAAAATGTTAATTGTTTCATTTTCTTAAAACGATATTTATTCGCTTGAAAAGACCAGATGGCGTGTGGTGGAAGCTTGCGATCGACAGACGACGCTCATAAAACTGCGCAACAAAAAGAAACACAAGGAGCGTCTAAGAAGCGCTCATTTCGCTTTATGGCCACAATGCCGAGTTGAATGTGCCACGTCAGTCATGCCGGCGCGTTGACAGTGCATTATAGACGTGCAATTATTTATATGAGAATTTCACAAAAAACGATACGTGTGTGCTGGCACTTTGTTGGTTTTAAACGATCATCAATTGAGTGATTATAGTAGAAGCAAATTCGGAAAATCTTTTCTTTCAAATTTATTCTTTTTTCTTCAAATTTATAACTTTTTTTTTCAAACTAATAAATCTTTTTTTCAAATTTATAAATATTTTTTTTCAAATTTATAAATCATTTTTTTTTAAATTAATAAATCTTTTTTTCAAATTAGGAAAATGTTTTTGCAAATTTGACAAATCTTTTTTCATATTTAGGCGTCGTGAGTGGATTGCTTAGAAAATAATCAGCAGATGCAAATAGTTTCCAATGAAATTAGCCTTTTGAGTGTCTTTTACCCTTTGCGTTACATCATTTTTATTTTGCTTGAAAAATAACAAAGAAATGAATTGAAAGTCGAATAAAAAGTTTAATTAGTAGTGGGTTCTCTCCATAGAACATTAAAAAAATTGCCAAAAATGTTTGTTTTAAAACTAAAAAAGCTAAAATATAAATAATTAATAGCTTAACTTTTTTATATTAAAAACTGCCAATAATTCTTAATGATAAAACAAGTAAAACATACCTCAAAGCGACCTCTGTTAGATCTTTTCAATAAATTCGAGAACCATTTAACTTTAATCAGTTTTATAACCGGCCAATATCTTAGTTTTACAACGAAGCGTCAAAAAATGATGAAGGGTCCATTTCATTAAAAGGTCGCTTTATCTTCCCAAATGCTCGCAATTCCCTCCAACAAGCTTTTATTCAACGAATGCTCGTATATAAAAAAAGTTAAAGCTTTTGTTTTTTTAAAATAAAAATTATCTTTTTTTGCTATTTAAAAAATTAAATAACAATATTTAATTCTGTAATTAATTTCAAAGTTTTTGCACGTAGGTTTTCTGATTGAACTATTTAAAGTAGGTTCATTCTATACATCCCCCCTCCCCCCCTCAGTTTTTCCTGTTATTCTTAAATAATTAGTTTAACTTATCCGAACAACCTTCAACTATATCGGCAATCATTACAACAGTGTTTACGAGCAGTTACTCTGAAGTCCTTTTAGATCAGCGACACTGCTCCTAACAGAAGAGTTGTAACAGTGATATATAAAGTCAGAACACAAGCCAGTATCTAAATGGGAAAAAAATAAATTCTCATTTGCAAATTAACAGTCCAACAAACTGACACAAATTTTGCTGATCTTTGAGAAACGCACCATCAATGGGCTTAGAAGCACGAACAACACTCAACACGTTTAAGCTCCATGAAAACTGAAGCATTTCAAATATATGCAGCAAGATCCTCTCCATTCCTTCTCTTTCCTAATCCTCCCTCTTCATCCTTCTATCTCTACTCTTATAATCTTTGTTTCAGATCAGTTGTTACATGCAATATTGCTTTTGAACATTGGCTTGTATGCAGGAATGCAATACTCGACGAATTGATAGAAGCTCCGTCGTCTGAATTCTTATTCCAAGGCCATCATGTCTGTCATTCCGTGGTCTACATTAAATGTACACATTTTGTGGTTCTGTTCCATAATGCAGATAAATAATAACATCCTTTTTGAGAAATTTATTTGGCATTGCGACTCCAAATGACTCTCCTAAAAGTTGCTTGACGTTTATGCGCTCGAGTAATGAAAGTCACAAAAATCGATCGCAAAGACTGAAAGTTTTTTAAAGAAATTTTTTAATATTTAAATGCGTAAATGGTGATTAAATCATCCTGAGCACGCTAACTGCCCAGTTATATTAGTGCCTACATTCATTTAAAAACTTTATTTTTACATCTTATTCTGTTTTAAAAGTTTTAAATTCTCATTTTGCATTTAGAGTTGCTCATAAAGGGGGTATAAGGTTTAAGCAGTGAAGGTGGATTAGTTGGAGATTAGAGTATGGGTGGTAGATGCATTGGAAATGTTAGAAAAGTTAGCTGCAAAAAAACGAACATTTTTTCAGTCAAAAAAGATGGTTGGAAGAGTTTTAAGATAAATAGCGACGGAGAAGAAGAAAATGTGTAGATGGCGAGGAGAAGGCGGCTATGAAGCAATATCAAGACATCTGCATAATCGTTGTCAGTGCGCTCGTAAAGATGGAACTTGTCGGCGGGGAGGTCAAGCATTCCTCTGTAGCCTGCACTGACCGATGCCCAATTAAGCAGCGCTCAAGGCTGCAGAAAAGCTCGGGTTCTAATTGATTTCGTGAGATTTTATTGTAAAGTAATTATTTCTCTGGTTTCACTGTGAAATAGTTGTTTTTTCTGTGGACAGTATCTCTGTAAAAGGGTTCGAAGCCTTGTTTGGGTTGCTGTGGATTTATTCTGTGAGTTTGTGTGTCTTACCACTACTTCGTCGTAAATCATTTCAATGACTCTGGAATTTCAATAATAAATATTATTAGTCATCTTTTTTTATTTGAATTATTAAGATTTTTTTTAAATACACATTTTTCATTCTATTTTTTCGTTAATATTTTATTGCCTTTTGATTGCATTTGCTTTTAATTTTAGATTTTTCAAATTTATTCAATGTAAGCCTTTTTTATTAGTTTCCACGGAATGAATCTGGAATATTTTAAAATCTGAAGAAAAAAGCGCTTTATTTCTTGAAGGCATGTTTTCCTAATTAATGCAATAAAGAATTGTCTCCAGAATGTAGATAAGAATTGCGATTTATTAGGTTCTCGCTCTAGCAGGCACAATGCCTATATATTAAAAATATCATCGTCATCATCGTCATCGTCATCATCGTCATCGTCATCATCGTCATCGTCATCATCGTCGTCGTCGTCATTGTCGTTGTCATCATGGTCGTCGTCGTCATCGTATTTATACCATCGTCAACCGCAGCAGCATCATCATCATAATCAGCAGCATCATCATCATAATCAGCAGCATCATCATCATAATCAGGAGCATACTAGTTTATTTATACAGACCTGAATTATTCCTTTCTCGAGGGGGGAGTCTGAACTGCCATCTCAATCTTCTTCTCGGACATCTCTGAAAGTCCGAACCATTTTTTAATCTAATCAAGTCTTTCCGAACCACTTTGCCCTTTCTTGTGTGCCTTCGTGCCTCTTTTAACTACGAAAACACTCAGTTCTGCCGAATAAAAATTCAGAATAAATGAGAATACTTTTAAAAAAATATGAAAAATACTTTTTAAAGTTTATACAAATTAATTCATTGACATGCGAGAACTTTTTGCATAACTTTGCAGCTCCTCGCAAATTTATGATACCTCGCTCCGTCTGCATGGGCATTACTAGAAGCTATTGCAGACACCGGCACTACACCACTCGACCACGTTATATACTTTTTTGGGGTTTTTCATTTATTTATTACTTATTTTTCGTTTTTTTTTCTCGAATTTTTCAGTTATCAATGCTTGTATCCATTCATGCGTTAGACAAGTACATCTTTGTTCTGTTTCCGGTGTTTTTTATACTATTTGATGACTTCGTTTTAACTCAACACAATTGCTAGTCTTTCGTATTTATTCATGCTCCATCCATCACAAACCCACCCATTACACACCCATTCATCATACACCCATCCATCACACACCCATCCATCACACACCCATCCATCACACACCCATCCATCACACACCCATCCATCACACACTCATCCATTCATCCGGAAACAAACCAGGCGAATTTTTTCCTCATTACATAGTTTGCAATTAAAGTAAATTTCTTAATGAATTAGCACTCTTCAAAAAGAGAAAACATTTTCCGATAAAAGTCAATAAGTTGATATGCCGAACGCACCACCCGCATACATCACACCAATAAACCTGATGGAGCGGAAAGCTATTTTAACGCTTTTTGATTATTTTTAACGAATATTAAAAGATATTGTTATAACAGACTGTCCGAAAACAGTGGATAAAGAACAAATGTTTAACATGTAAACAATAGTATTAAAAAAAATAAAAAAATAAAACAGGTAAACCAAATTATAAAAAATATTAAAGTAAACAGCAGTTCCACACCTGAACAAGAGGGCAACCTCACATAAAGAAGAGTATTTTGAAAGCGCACGCCTCGGAATTGATTCCTGAACCTTTGATTGGTTCTTGATAACAAAGAGTTTGTTGTTTTCACGTTTTGCTAATTGCTTTTCACATGTGTTTTGCTCTTTTGAGTTATTTTTATTTGTGCTTTTTTGTGTGCTTTTAGCTTTCTTTGATGAAAAAAATTTAACTAATTTAAAAACTTACAATTTCAAACAATCACTCATCCTTCAAACTCCCTACCAGCCTGCATAAACCCTGTCAGTGATTCCAAACCTTAAAAACAAAAGCTTAAACAAATTAAAAAAGCTTCACTATAACAACAGCGGTAGGTGCAGCGGTGTGTCATGGTGTCTTGGTGGGGAATGATCTAGTGGGGTAGTATTGATCCAGCAGATGGCATCTCAACGGAATCGACAGGAGCTCCTTCGATCGCCTCTCGATGAAGCGCCTAAACAAAGAAGCCTGTTTTATTGTCTCGCTTTGAGTAACACGACAATTAGGAGTTGTGAATTAGCCCAAATATGTTAAGGCTTAGATTTTAATTTAATTTATCATTTAATACATAATATAAAATACTTTTCGAACTTTAGTTTGGTTAATATTTATAATTAAATTTTAACGTCTTATTAAATCTTCATTATTCCAAACAAAACTTGTAAAAATGAAACTTTTTGTTAGTGACGAATTTTTTAGATTTTATGAAGCTAAAAAATCTGATGTAAACACTGATAAAGCTTCCAAAAAGGAAAGTCGGAGATAATTTGCTTTATTGTGAGCAAGTCAATTTCCTTTTTAATAGACAAAAATTTACAAAAAAAACCAATGTGAATGTAAGAAGTAATGAATTGGTTAATTCTTGAGAAAAAAACTTTAATGTGTGTGTGTATGTGTGTGTGTGTGTGTGGGTGTGTGTTTGTGTTTGTGTGTGTGTGTGTGTGTGTGTGTGTGTGTGTGTGTGTGTGTGTGTGTGTGTGTGTGTGTGTGTGTGTGTGTGTGTGTGTGTGTGTGTGTGTGTGTGTGTGTGTGTGTGTGTGTGTGTGTGTGTGTGTGTGTGTGTGTGTGTGTGTGTGTGTGTGTGTGTGTGTGTGTGTGTGTGTCTGGGTGTGTGTGTGTGTATGTGTGTGTGTATGTGTGAATGTGTGTGTGTGTGTGTGTGTGTGTGTGTGTGTGTGTGTGTGTGTGTGTGTGTGTGTGTGTGTGTGTGTGTGTGTGTGTGTGTGTGTGTGTGTGTGTGTGTGTGTGTGTGTGTGTATGTTTATGTGTGTGAGTGTGTTATCAGAGTCGTTTGTGTTTTGTTTTTCCCCATCTTTTATTAGCTTGTACTGCCGTTTCGTATTACTTAGTGAGTGTGCGTATGCCCCAACGAAGATAAGTATTGGAGCAGCCGCTACTTAATGTATTTGTGTCTGTGTGCCTCTGTTTATGTCTGTCTGCTTCTGTGTCTGTTTATGTCTGTCTGCTTCTGTGTTTGCTTATTTTTTATCGTGTCTCTGTGTTTCATCGTTTTTTTATACATTTGCGTGGTTTTGATTAAAAAATATATAATTAAAGATTAATATAAAATTAATATTATTATTACTATTATTATTATTTTTATTATTAAACGCATATTCGAATCAAACATGTCGTTTCAATGACAACACAAGCACGACAGAAGGCAACTCTTCTTTTGTTGCATCAGTCGAAAGCTGAGAATTAGGCGAGACACATAAAAGGGCGATTTAATCAAATTTCAGAAAAGACATAAAAGATGGCCATTTGGCCGCAAAAACATTCGGTCATTACACTTTATTAATCTTTCTCGGAGACGTTTTCTTGGAGCATCAGTCGATCGTTACGCTTCGTTTTGCTTAATTGAAAAACAAGCTTTGGAGAGAAAAGCATTTATTTTGAGATCAGATGGTTTCGAAATAGCTCTGTCTTTTGTTTCATTTGGTTTGAAAGGCTAGAAATAGTCGTTTAGTTTCTTTAATGATTTTTGGAAGAATAAGGTTTTTTTAGAAAAAGGTTTATGCAGCGACATTTTTTTAGCTTTCCTAATGAGATCATAAAGATTTTTTCCCCACATATTTTAGAACATTTTTTCAATACTTTTTTAAAATTCTGTAACCATTTTTTTACATTTTAATTAGAAATTCTTCACGAATACTTATTAGCAATTTTAAACTTAATAAAAAAATTATGAGGGTATATAAAAAGTATCGAAATTTGATTTTTTAGATAAAATAAATTGCTTCAAAAAAGCTCATCAAAATGGCTAATAAAACCCCAATAAAAAACCTAAAAACTGGAATTCAAAAAGCGGAAAGGGGTCAATGGAAGCGAATGAAATGGCTTTGAGATTAGGAACACCAGGGGTAGATTATTCAAATGCAGCCTGCTCTATGTGTCATGCCGATGCCCCTTCTAGCGTGAAATAACGACTAGAAACCACAGATTTTTGCCTCTATTTTGTGTCGCTAAAAAGTAATTATGGTAAATATAAATATTTATTCTTGTACTGAATTATGAATTTATTAGTTTTTTCAAATATAATTTTTCTAAAAATGGTTTTATGAAGTTTTTTAATGAGATTTTTAAAGAGGCTCAAAGAGTTTTCTTAGAAAACTTTTTTCCTAAGCCTCATTTACACATTTTCAATATTCTGAATACAGTTTTTCATTTTGAATAATGATTCATGTAGCTTAATAGATTACAGAATCTGTTAATGCAATAATAACTTCATAATAATAGCAATCCAAGAGAGATTATTTATTGAATTTACTGCCATTAGATAAGCCAAAACTTTTGGCCGTAAGTGCGATAAGCAACTTTCTTTGAATCTTCATCATTTCAAAAACGAGAAAAAACATTCATACTTGAATTTTGATATCAACTTTTTGTTTTTATTTTCAAAAAGTTAAAATTCACGATATTTTTAAAATCTTATCTGAGATGTCATCGGCTTAAATTACATATGATGCTGTTTTAAAAAAAAGCTTTAATATTTTAAAATTATGGAGGGCAATATTTTACAAGAATATGAAATCGGGGATATCTTAGAAAAGTAAATGCATACTACAATTCCAAAAACATAATTAATTCAAATATTGATAAAATACCTTTAAATTCAATTTTAAATTTGTATTACCAGTAATAATTATGAAAATGTTTTTCTGAAGGGGTGTCAATGTGCTAGTGAGGAGGTGCACACATTTGGAGAGTGGCAGAGTGGGGGCAGTCAGGGTGATTGATTTGGAGGCTTTTGACGAAAAGCAAAGAGCCATCATTGCAAAACGTACATTAACAATTTTTTACATTTGCAAAATTCATTACTTTTTAAATTTGTCTATTCAATTTTTTTTCAATTCTACCCATCATTTCAATCGCAAAAGGCCTTGAAAAGGTGAAGGAGTTGATGGAGCCCTTGCAACACCCCTTACTGGCCACTCCCACCAACATCCTCATCAACCAAGAGCATGCTTGCATCTTCTATGACATGTTAGTTGAACTAGATACAAAATACATCATTATGCAGAGTAAATTAATGAAATTGAAATTCATTGCAACAAAGAGAAATGCAAAACTGATACTATTCAAACAAAAATTAAAACTCCAACTAACCACACCCTCAAACCCTTTTATCCAACCACCCCAATGACCCCATTTCCAACCACCGGATTGGACAGATCTGAAGGTCCAGACCTCTTTGTGGAAGTGGTGCATCAAGCAGAGTCAGGATTTGTGTACAGTGAAGCTGTTGCCAGGTTACGAGTGTAAAAGTTGAATTAAATTCAAATTTGTTTTTTCAAATTTCATCATCATCATTATCATACCCAGAACCACCGTCGTCATCATAACCAACACCATCATCATCATTATCATAACCACCATCATCTCATTCCCAACACCACCATCATCACCACACACAAACACAAACACAGTAACACATGTAAACACACAGTCACTACATGAAACAAGTGCTAGAGGCAGTGAGGCACGTGCACAGCAAGCGCTACGTCCACCTCAACGTCAGGGCGTCTGACGTCTGCCTCGCCACCAAGCAGAACTCATCCCCGATCAGGATTGGTGGAATCATGAATGCATTCAACTTGGATGAATTCGAGGATAATCGTGAGGATAATGGTGAGGGGGGGTTGGTTGATGGAAGGATGGGTGGGAGGGTGTTTAATGAGTCAGTAAAAATAAGAATATAAATCTATTTTCAACTTTGTTTTTATCCAGATAATTATGATTGCAAACTCCATTCATGATATCATGCTGATTACTAGTATTCAATCATCATTGCAACTTTAGAGTGGTGCACAAATGAAAATGTCCTGTGCCTGTCCGAGCCCCTGGTCAGCTGCATTGACGGCAAATTCGGTTTGTGATGATGATGATGATGATGGTGACGTCATCAAAATTCTCCAGATATTTCTTAACCTATTTTACAGCTTTTATTTTCCACCCCAAACCCCCCCTTATTCTTACCCACCTCCAAACCATTCTCTTCCTTCCCACCATCCCTTTTACCCACTCATTCCAACCCTAACACCATCCCCCACCCACTCCCCACCCACCCACCCACAGGCCACCTCTCCAGCCCATGCACCAGGCCTCCGGAAGCGTTCCCCCTCAAACACCCCACCACCCCACCCAGCCATGCATCGGACGTTTGGTCCCTGGGTTGTATTCTCCACCTCCTCTTATATGGAATTCACCCTTTGACCTTCGGCATGGTCTCTGATGGTGATGAGGATGATGATAAGGTGGGTGGTTGTAGAAGGGGGGGGGGGAGTTTGAGGTGGTATGGATGAGGTGGAGATGGTGTTATTGGTTCGAAGTATGGGGGAAGGGTTGAGGTTGGGCTTCATATAACAACATGAAAAGTAACAAGTCCAGAAGAAAACTTTCCCACCACAACATCTACAACCCACCTACTGACCACCACCACCACCACCCACTGACCACCACCACCACCACCCACTGACCACCACCACCACCACCCACTGACCACCACCACCACCACCCACTGACCACCACCACCACCATCACCAGGAAAGCGAAAAAAACCACAAGCAGCAACAAAACCATTTTAACAACAACAACACTACCACCACCACTCATCGACTACAACAACCACCACCACCACTACTACACCACCATCATCGCACGGACATCTCTGAGGACGCGAGGATGCTGTTGCAGGGGATGCTGGAGGGGGATGCAGACAAGAGGGTCAGTCTCGAGCAGGCCCTAGCCCATCCCTGGATCAAGGTGCTCTTATAGGGGGCTGTGGTGTGGGGTTAAAAGAAAAATTATAATTATTATAATATTAACGGTATTATTAATAAGGGTAATGATAATAATAAAAATAAAGGAATGTTTTTAGTATAATAAGGGTTTTTTGACACTAATTTTGTTTTTCTGACTTTATAGAGCGGTTGAGTGAGTTCAGTTATCATCATCATCATTACCCCTCTTGGAATCACTATCATGAACATCATTGTCATCATCATCATCATCACCACCACAGGATCGCAGTATGGTTCCGAAGAGGCATTTGGCAAACACGGTAAGGAACATGGCGAGGTTCAATCAGTACAGAGCCTTGAAGGTTGTTGTTTTGTTATTGTTTTTGTTGTTGTTTGTGGTTGTTGTTGTTGTTTGTTATTGGTGTTGTTGTTGGTGTTGTTATGGTGTTGTTGGTGTTGCCCTTAATAGTTTTATAGGGTTTAAAAAATGCAATTATCTATGCCCCTCATAATGCCACACAGGACGCCATAATGACGACGACTCTAGACGCTTATTGGTCCATTCCAGCCAATCACACACCCCCAAACCAGACCATCCAATCAGAACTCGACGTCGATCTAAGTCCGAAATAATCGTTAATTTAAATTGATAAACACTACAATCATTACATCTTCCATAATTTCCTTACTTTTTTCAACCCAAACTTATAAAAATATTATTAATATCACCCATTCATAACCCCTCAACACTCTTGGGCCACAATCATCACCACCCACCCTTCAACCAATCACAACAGGGGGCTTGGAGGGAGTACTGAGGAGTCTGGAGGGGGCGGAGCATCTGGAGTGTCCTGACTCCGCCCCCTCTTCCACGGAAGCCCTCCTACGCGACCTACTCACCAACACCTACCTTAATGTATGCATATCTCGATTTTATAGTCATTTTATTGATGTTGTGCGAGTCTATTTTCATTTTGTTTATTTTTGTTTCTTTTTTGTATTAATCACTCTTTACTTACCCACCATCCATCCATCACTAGTTGTTTGACAACATCAACGACAAGTTGACCTACTTTCTAGCCAATAAGCACCAAGACGGCCTCTTTCTACGCTTCAATGAGGTCATTCGGTGCGATAGAGAGAAGGGAGGGAAGGAATGATTATGTTAAAAAACACACACATGCACTCAAAACACACACAAACACACATTCACACACATACATACATAAACACACACACACACCCACACACATACATAAACACACACACACACATACATACATAAACACACACACATACACACACACTCGCACACATACATACATAAACACACACTCACACACACACACACACACATACATACATAAACACACACTCACACACACACACACATACATACATAAACACACACACACACACTCACACACACACATACATAAACACACACACACAAACAAACACACACTCACACACGTACATACATAAACACACACACACACAGTTGTTGGGGGACGTGGGGGAGGTAGCGGGTGATGCAATGGAGGCCTTGAAACAACTCAGAAACCTCTTCCATTCACAACCCCACTTGCTGGTCTTTTGATTTGTAAAATAAATATTCTTGTTTAGTTATTCACTTTTCATCATTGCTTTGTATCATTCATTTATACAAACTCCCGCCATCCATCTCATTTATCCATCCTTCAACTACCTTCTCCATGCATCTTCTCTCATCCTCTATCATTTCTATTCAACCTTTCCCTCCATTCACCCATCCATCCAATCACAGCACCTCTTCAAGTCACATGACCTGATAGGCAGACGACTAAACAACAGACGACATTCACTCCATCATGGCGTCACCACCACCACTGCCACCAACAACAACAACACAATTCGATCAGACAACAACAACAACACCATCCGGTCATGCAACAACAACATCAACAACACTATTAGATCATACAACAACAACAACAACACACTCATGTCTCTTAGCCCCAACAACACGGCAACTATTACCAGCACCACCAGCAGCAACATGGAGCCTTCCGAAGCCACCACCTGCCTGCAACTCACTTTCGAACGCGATTCTGATGAGCCCCTGGTCAGTTGGGGGGTTATGATGATGATGGTTATGATCATGATGATGATGATGGTGGTGATGATGATGATGATGATGATGATGGTTATGATCATGATGATGATGACCATGATGGTGATGACCATGATGATAATGTTTTCGTTGACGATGATGATGATGATGATGATGATGGTTATGATGATGATGATGATGAAATTTGCAGGGTGTGACGTTCAGGAAGGGCAAGAGGGGGAGGGTGGTGGTGGTGAAGATCATGGAGAACGGCATGATCCATCGATTAGGTTTACCCACCTTCTATAGCGCTTTATTTTAACTTCATAAGTTTATTATTTATTCTTTTATCACTGTTTTTTAATAGAATATTATTATTATTATTATAATATAATCGTTATTATTATTATTGTTATTGCCAACATCATAATCAGGACTGTTGAGGGAGGGCGACGAGATAGAGGGCGTGAATGGCGAGAAGCTGGGCAAGGACGCCATTGAGGCCATCAAGTCCTTCATGGTGGCATTGCCAATCTTAATTGCCAATCTTAATTGCCAATCTTAATTGCCAATCTTAATTGCCAATCTTAATTGCCAATCTTAATTGCCAATCTTAATTGTTTATCTTAATTGTCAATCTTAATTGCCAATCTTAATTACTCTTTATTATTATTACTATTATGTTTTTATTATTGCTATTATGGATTGTGATACTATTATTATTATTGTTTTTGTTCTTGTTGTTGTTGTTGTTGTGAGGTTATATGCCACATTACAGAGGGATTTCAGAGGCGAGATCACATTGGACATCGTCAGAAGACCCAGGAGCCAGCGCTTCCAGTCAGAAGTCAGCTATTAATATTATTTATTATTATTATCGTTATTTATTATTATTATCATTATTTATTATTCTTTTTTATTAATGTTATTTATTACCTTGGAATCAGGTATTTATTCTTATTTTAATTATTTTATAATTAATAGTTATTATTAGTAACCATCTACAACTATTACCATCCCCAACAACCAGCACCCCCAACAACAACCACCCCCAACAACCACCTTTCCCCCCTCCAGAGGTACCTGAGGGCTCTCTTCTCTTACGATCCAAGTCAAGAGACATTCGCATCATCACCTAAGGCCTGCCTCCCCTTCAGTGTTGGTGATGTCCTCAAGGTGGGTGGTGGGTAGGGGTGAAATGGATGGTTGGGGGGTTGGGTTGTTGTTGGTGGGAGTTAGGGTTAGTTGGTTGGTGGGGGGTAGTGGATTGGTGGTGAGAGAGTGTAATAGTGAGATTGCATGAATGGATCATGGCGTATTTTTTCGATAAATGAATTGTCTTCGCGCCCCCCTCCCCCCAAAGGTGGTCTCGGTGGCTGACGAGCAGTGGTGGCAGGCGAGGCATCTGGGCCAGGCGGACGACCAGCCCTGCTCGCTCATCCCCTCAGACAAACTCATCGAGGCGCGCGTCCAAATGCTCGATCAGAACAAGGAGAAGAAGAATAGTGGGTGGGGGGGGGGGGGAAAGGATTGAAAGGGGTAGCGTTAGGTAATCTAGTTTTTTGAAGAGTGAGCAATGATGTAGAGATAATGTTGTTGGTATTGGAGGATGCCCAACCACCCACCCACTCTCCCCACCCACCCACTCTTCCAACCAACCATCCACCCACCCACTCTCCCCACCCACTCTTCCAACCACCCACCCACCCACCCACAGAGAGGGGCTCGTGGCTCTTCTGCAGGAGGCAACACAAGGAGAAGTACTTGCTGAAGCACAACTACATCTTCGACCAGCTGGAGGTCAATTCGTACGAGGAGGTCGTCCATCTGCCCACCTTCCACTACAAGACCCTCGTGCTGCTCGGTGGGTGGGTGGGTTGGTGGGTTGTTTGTTGGTTGGTTGGTGGTGGGGGGGGGGGGTTTGATAGTTGTTGGGCTGTTTTTGAAGGGGTTAGGTAGGTTGTTTGAGGGGGGGGGAGTGGGCTGGTTGAGGAGGGGTTTGCATACACACACACACACATACACATACATACATACACGCACACACACACTGACAGGAGCTCATGGAGTAGGACGCAGACACATCAAGAACCTCCTCATCTCCAACAACGCCCACAAATACGCCTACCCCATACCACGTGTGTTTTTTATTGTTCTTTGTTTCTTGTTGTTTTTATTATTTTTGTTTATCAGTACAATCTTTCAAAGTTCTTTAACCGTGCACCCTTACTCTCAATTACCCATCTTCTCTGACCATCTCAACCGATTCCTCCACCACCAAACCAAAACCCTAAAACCGACCCAAACCACACCCACAACCCCCCCCCCCTCCTCTCCCGCCCACAGACACAACCCCCCCCCCTCTTTCCCCCACAGACACAACCCCCCACCCCTCCCCCACAGACACAACAAGGGGGCCGTGCAAGGGAGAGGAGCACGGCAGGGACTACTACTTCGTCAGCAAGCGCCAAATGACAGACGACATCAAGGCCAACCACTTTCTAGAGTATGGAAGTCACAAGGTGGTGATTCTATAGCGCTGTCTTTTTTTTCATTATTGAATATTAAGTCAATGCAATTTTAAATTAAAATAGTCTAATATTAGCCCTACGAACCATTCTTGTTCTTCCATCCATTCATCTCTCTCTCTTCCCTTCTTCCCCTTATTTAATACTTTCCTCATCTTCATCTCCCTCCTTCACCCTTCCTCCCCTCATCCTTCCTTTTCTTCACCTTCTCTTCCCCTCATCCTCCCTTATTCTTCCTTCTCTTCCCCTTCTCTTCCTCTCTTCCTCCTTCCTCCCCTCATCCTCCCTCATCCTCCTTCCCTCCTCCTCCTCCCCTCAAGGGACACCTCTATGGCACTCGACTGGACACGATCAAGCGTATCCACGACGAAGGACTCATCGCCATCTTGGACATTGAGCCGCAGGTGCTTGCTTGTGGGTAGTGGGGCGGCTTTGGCTTGGGGCTGCTTTGGCTTGGTTATGCTTGCTTGGGCGGGGTGGGGGTTGTTTGATTGGATTGTTGAGGGGTGGTTTGGTTTTGAGGAGGGGTTCTGAATCCATGGGGAAACCCACACAACAACCACGCCCATAAACTCCCCAACAACAACACACTCCCTCCCGCTCAAAAACAACCACCCACACCACCAACAGGCGCTGAAAATCCTCCGAACGGCGGAGTACTGTCCGTTCGTGGCGTTCATCGCGGCTCCTGCCTCCGACGAGAAGTGCATGCAGCAGCTGGTGCGAGAGGACGGCCTGCTGCAACAGACGTACGGCCACCTCTTCAACATCTCCGTCGTCAACAACGACATCGACGAAACCATCCACCTGCTGCAACAGACCATCGAGGCGACCTTGACGGAGCCGCAATGGGTGCCGGTCAAGTGGGTGTATTGAGGGATGTGGGTGTGTGAGTGTGGGTGTGGGTTGGAGGGTTGTGGTGGGGTTGGTGGGTGGGTACGTGTGATGGATGGCGTTGTATTACCTTCAATAGGTTTCACAAAATATTCATATTATCGTCTAATTATTTTTTTGTTTTTATGCAATACTGGATACGTTTAGAATTTTTCGCAATTTTTTCTTTTCAATGTTTGTTTTGAATTTATTTTTCTTGCTTTTTTGTGACATTTTCGTGTGTTTTCTTGAATTTTTATGCATGTACGATTATTTAGGGTTAGAAGATTGTTTTGAAGTATTAAATAGACGTTTACCATCAATTAGCTTGCACTTTGTTTCAATTAATTATAATTTAATTGTTTTAAGTGATTTTTAATTGATTACAATTCTATTATTAATTACTTATTAGAGTCTTTTTGTTGCAAAAATTGTTGCATTGTTGTTGTTGTTGTTGCGTGCCTTACTACACATAGTGGCTTTATATGCTTAGTTGTTTTCTGATTTTGTTGCTTTTATTAATTACAATGAAATCTAATCAAATTAAAGAGTTGAATCAAATCAGTTTTAGGAATTATAGATATTCAATCATTTATATTTATTTTTATTCCATCAATATTGTTGAGTGAATTGTTTAGATTTTAAAAGTTTCAATAAATCATTTCCAATAGTACGTTATATCACTAATATCATGATGATGATAATGATGATGATGATGGTTACTGTCCTTCTATGCTCACTGCTTCCGCTCAACTATCGGCTTAACTAATTGCTATTAGTAAATATTATTAAAATATTTTAACTACTTATACATTTAAATAAAATAAATAAATCTCTGATAAAGAATTGTCAAATATTTAATAACTTCTTGTTGCATGATGATTGTGGTTGATTTTTTTTCTCACAAATTGTATTTTAAATTCCTTTTTCAATATGGTTTTTAGATTTTAGAGTTTTTAGAATTATTTCATACATTTAAATACTATACAGTATCATAGTATCATAAAATACAGTACAACAGTAACACAGAGTACAATATACTATAAAGTATCATAGTACCATAGAATACAGTACAATAGTAACACAGAGTACAATATAAAATTCAATGCAATGACGAATATTATTAACGTGGCGTAGACCTGAACAAAGTATTATGTCGACATATCTTCAGGGGCTCAGTCATTTGCTTGATATTCTCCATTCTCCATGATATTGCGGCTTACTCTTAGTTTCATCTTTTCAAGATTTACTTTAAACCTTGTTCATGATTCAGTTTCATGCTTTTAATCACTACTTGTGAGTGTAATCAATTCTAAATCAAATCTATTTATCCATCCAATCCATCTATCATTCATTTAATCCATCCATCATTTACTTCTTCATCCGATCAATCCATCCTTCATTCATCCACCTTTCATCCTGTTTAATGTCAAATCGTCACTTCTCTTCTTCAACGACTTCCTTCTGACCGGGACATCCCCATTCAAATCACTGATCGACTATGATCCCTGTTTCATGTGGCTTATGTGATGTCTTTGGGAGCGTTCAGAATACTCATCAGCAATTAAGCCTTTTATTTATATTATTATTAATATTATTATTATTATTATTATTATTATTATTATAAACTACAACTGGCATCATGACCATATCATCATTCACATCACAGGCCATCATCATTTTACACTTGTGTGTCTTTTTAATGAGAAATCATTAGACTTTTGAGGCGATTGTGTGTTCTAATTCATTGTTAGAACAGCCAATGTATTTCAAGTATTTTTTAATTGCATTAAAGTTTGATGGTTAATTATTTTTAGTATAATGAATATATTTTATTTTTTATTATTTCTCAACTTTTCTTCTTAATACTCGACCCCCACTGAGGCCAACATGTTTACGTCTGCTCTTGCAGCACTCAGCGTCCTATACCCTTCAACAGTATAACAACTTCTGATTTAATTATCTCATTAATTGGCCAATTATCATTAATCATATGTTAATTGAAAGCTTATAATCGCCAATTATGTACATTGATTAGCGCCTCTAGTACCATCGTGCCTTTACCTTTAATGAGTCTTTAATGTGCTTTTTTGTCGTTTTTTTGTTTCGTTGAGCGATTTCAATTTTAATTACTTTTTTTTCTGTTTTTTCTTTAAATTCTTTTTTTCATATTTCTTGTTTGTGGCATCGTCATTATAAAATGGCTTGAATATAGTTTATAGAAGCATTAAAAAGTTAAAAACTTTTCAAATCAAAGAATCTTTATGGCAGCAATAGACTGGCTGACCCCTGCAGGATTGTCCCATCGATTTCATTGATTCGGCCAGTATTTCACGCTTGATAAACTCAAAAATATATTTGTGTAAAGCTGCCAAAATGGGGAAAAAATTCTGAACAAGTTTATTTTTCAAAATGTTTTTTATATTTTGCAGCTATTTTTCAGCAAGTATAAAGGTAAAACAGTGTTTATAAATTATTTTTTATTATTTTTACTAAAAACTTTTTAGATTCTTCAAGCGCCTATGAGATCGATGAGAACGTTAGAAGTTCATTTACATTAAACTGCGTTCCAACACGCATTGAAGAAGATCAAACAAAATCTGAAGAAAATCAACATTTAAAGGTATGCAAAAACTTGCTTTTAAAAGATATATAAAAAAAAATATTTTAAAATATAAAAACTTAATTTAAAATATATATAAATGATTTTAAAATATAAAAACTTAATTTAAAATATATATAAATGATTTTAAAATATATAAAAACTATTATTTTAAATAGAAAATTTCGATTAAAAAAAAGTTAAAGCAGGCCGTTTGTGCCTAAATAATCTCATCGCATCACACAACAGTCAACAAATAATAGGTGCTTGTCGAATGTGTTTGCAAGCAGCCCTTTGCAGATCAGTCTAAAGACGCATATTTATATGTTGCCAGAGAGCAAAAGAATCAATTCTCACAGCGTCGCCATTGGCTCAGAAGATGGCAGAGATGAGAACAAAAATAAACTTTTAATGCCACCTCGAACATTTCCACCATCAAACATCCCGTGGTAGCAATGAAGGATCACAAAGTCAGCATGGAAAGTCAAGTCTTTCTGTAACTGCGCGGAGAAAACTTTGAGATGAAGGACTTTTCCGCCTTCTTGATTCTGCCCTGCAGAGATTTAGGACTCTTGGGCTGGCTGCCTTCACTTTTGTCCTCCACTTGCTTCTCTTCAATGCATATGCCTTGTTTCTCTCTTGACTGGCCAACCCTGAAACCAAACAAATTTACCGATCTTTTACTCTTTTTGTCTTCTGTTTTAGTGCTGCTGCTGCGTGTGCTGCTCAATGTGTTGTTGCTTTTGTTGTTGTTGTTGTTGTTGTTGTTGTTGAGGGTAGTGATGTTGTTGTTGTTGTTATTGTTGTTGTTGCATTCATTTTTGTTATTGTTATTGCTGTCGTTTTTTTCTTCTTTTTTCTTGTCACTTTTGAAACTCGAGTTGAGTTTTGCAGTGCTTTTGACGAGCGCCTTAGGGGCTTTCCCTAACGACTTTCCAGCGTTCGAATCATTTGCGAGGCTCGAGGTGATTTTTCCATGAGTTGCAGTTACTCTGGTGACAACCCCAGCAACACTGCTGCTGCTACTGTTGTTGTTATTGCTAACAGTGCAACCCTCTCCTGTCTTGACAACCACGTAATCTTTGTTGCCATTTTGATGGATGGGTTTGATCCCAGTTCTGGGTGATGCTTGAATGAGAGAAGAAGGGGGAGGAGGGAGAAGAGGAGGAGTTGAGGAATTTTTGGATGGATGGGAAAACCCAAATGGAGATTTAGATGCGTTTCTGGCGTGGTGGAAAGAAAGGCGTTCTGGAGATGTGAGTTTCGAAAGTCTGTTCGGATGGATGGAAGAGGAGGAGGAGGAGGTGGGAGAAGATGGCAAGGAGAAGTTGTGTTGGCTGGAGGTAGGTGTGGAGTGTTTGTGCATTGGTGTTGAAGGGGTCGAAATGGTTTTTGAGGCACTTCTGGGAGGCTCTGAAGTGTTTGTGGAGGGTCTCTGGAGTTTGCTGGCAGGAATACTGGCGCTTTCAACCATCACACACTTGATCTCGATGTTCATTGGCGGTTCAGAAGTCAGAGAAGAATTCGCATCGGCTTCGTTGGAACAGTCCACGCATGAAGCTGCAACTCCTCGCACTAGGAGATCCTGCGATGACGATGGCTCGCCGACTCCATCTAGAGAAACCAACGGCGATTCGCGATTCCTAACCAAAGAACTCAAAACCTTGCTTTTCGTCCGGGACACATCAATCCTTTCGTAATCATTGCACTGTGGCGCCATCTTCCTACGCCTGCTCCTCCCCTTGCTCCTCTGTTGCGTCATCGTCGCAGCCCTCAGGGACTCGTAATCTGAACTCGAGTAGCATTTGTCGTAGTCGGAATATCGTTGTTTGGCAGTGCGATGCTTGAGCAGGTCGCAGCGAGTCTTGGCGTTTTGTTTGCACGCCTCGTTTGCTCCGTTTGCTCCGTTTGCTCCGTTTGCTCCGTTTGCTCCGTTTGCTCCGTTTGCTCCGTTTTCCAATTTTTTGTTCTTCGTGTTTGTCTTGGCGTTGGTCGCGTGTGTGCTCAAACCATTTGCACTTCTTCTCGTACATTTTTCGGCACTGCTTCGATTGTTCGGTAGTGCTGAATCGTTTTTGTGTGTGTTGTCTTTTCTTTTGTCTTCTTTGTCCGCCTCTCCGTCCAGAATGTTGTAATCTATTGCGCATACTTTTTCATTGTTGAGGTTGTTGCAATTGTTGTAGTTGTTGTTTTGATTTTTGTTGTAGTTGCATTGAATTGAGTTGCATTTGGCCCTACTGATGTTGCAACAATCAACGTTTTTGGCCCTGCAAACTCTGGAAACATTTTGTCTCTTCACTCCTGCGTAGAGAATGCTCCTGTAAACCTTCCTCAAATAATCTTCGTCGTAACAGTCATTATAACAGCTCGTGAAATTCTTTCCATCATCATCATCACCACCACCACCACCATCATCATCACCACCGTCATCATTATCACCACCAGCAACAATATTTTTATAGCTCAAAACATTATTTCCGAACATTTTCTCGAAATTGTCTGCTAGTTGATTCAAGGCATCTGCATTGTCGTGGAGATGTCTTGGGTCGAAGCTATCAGACCTTTTATTGTCAAATCTATTTTTATTATTATTGAAATTAATATTTTTATTTCTATCATCTCCATTATTCTTGTCGTCGTTATTATTATTGTTGCTATTGTTCTCGGCGAAGAACGACGACCAGCTTGTCTCGTCAACGCTGTTCCCCATCAGATCCGTCAGACAAGCCGATGACGCCATCACGTCATCAGCATCATTATCATCATCACCTTCATTATCTTTTATTTGTTTGTTGACATTTTCATTTTTATATGTCAAATTTTTTATTTTGTTATAACTGTTATTGCTGTTTTTGCCGCTGTTCTTGTGGGAATGGAACATAGCATTTTTTCTGTTCTCACCGCACTCGTCATCTCCAACAAAAGAGTTGTGATCGTTGTTTTTGGCGGGAAATTCTAAACCACCGCCATCATCGCTCACTCGAAAAAAAAATTTCTCGTTTTTTTCTTTTTTTCCTTCACAAGCAAAAGAACTCAAATTGATGAATGTGTCGCTTTCCTTGAAACAAACACCTGCAGCATCGTCTTCGAAAGTCTCGTTTTCACCTACCTCAAAGCTTTCTATTTTTCCCCCATTTTTATTCTTTTTCTCGACAAAATCATCTTTTTTTATCTCGAAAAACTCTTTTTTGTTTTTGAATGTTTCATTTTTTTCTCGGAAGTTTTTTAGTTTTTCCTTATCCTCATTAGAGTCAGAAGACTCCAGGATGGCTACCTCGTCGCGTTTCATTCTCTCGGTTTTGCAGTCATTTTGTTTCGGAAAAACAAAATTATTAACATTTTTGTTGAGTTTATTATGATTAATTTTATTTTTATTGTTAATGTTATTTGTATTGTTATCACCCTTGTTATTTTTAATGTTATTGATGAAACTTGAACTGTTAACAGCACTTTTTGTGCTTATTACAGCCTTGCCATTGATTCGCTCATCAAATCCGTCGTTATTATTTTGATTTTTATTATTATCATCATTATTTTGATTTTTATTATTATCATTGTTTTGACTATTATTATTATTATCACCATTATTTCGATTATGGTTATTCATTTTATTGTTTTCATTTTCATTTTTATTTCTTTCTGGCCTTACAAGCGCGCTGTAAACACCCTCGGCATCTCCACCCACACCAAGACTCTCACTCACCACCACACCCATGCAATGACCGGATAAACCTCTAAGTTTATTATTCTCATTTTCATTATTTTTATTCGTGTTTTTGTTTCTAGAATCATTACCATGCCTAGTTTTGTGACTCTCACTCTCACTTATGCCGACGCCTGAATTAGCATCGTCGATTTTGTCTTCATTTTTTTCTTTTGCAGTTGCGCTTCTAGTACTGCTGCGATTACTGTTTGTACTGAAAGTATTTTTATTGTTTTTCATATTATTCAGTTTGTTTATAATACTGCTAATATTTATATTTTCGTTTTTTCCATTTTCAACTTCGCAACTCTGAGTGATTAGACTTATATTCTTGCTAATATTATTTTTACTTTTATCTTTATTTTCAATATTATGGTTAATTATTATATTCTTAATATTATTATTGTTGATGTTGTTGTTATTGTCGTTGTTGTTGTCGTTGTTAATTTTGTTTTCATTATCGAACTCTGGCGACCTCATCCTTTGACCCCCCATCTCGAGGGAAGCTTGTGACGTGACATCCATTACGTCACCACTCTTGCCAATATAAACATTTTTCATTACGTCATTTCTGTTTATTTCTTCTTTTATTTTTAATTTGTTGTTGTTGTTGTTGATGTTTTTGTAATTAATTTTGAGAACTATATCATCATTTATTGTTTTCAAATGATCATCATCACTTTTTAGGGTATCATCTTCACCATCCTCCGTTTTATTAAGGGTGTTTCTTATAGTATAAGTATTATTATTACAAAAATTAGTAGTATTAGTAGTAGTATTAATTTTAGTAATAGTAGTATTAGTAGTAGTAGTAGTAGTAGTCGTAGTAGTATTAGTTGTAGTAATAGTAGTAGCAGTACTGCTGAAGTATCTGTTATTATTTTCATTTCTATCACCGCCGCTTTGAGATAAGGTTAGAAAGGGAGGTTGAGAATTCTGAGTGATAATGTTATCACTGAAGCTGTGCTTAATGTTGTTGTTTTTGTTGCTGTTGATGTTGTTGTAGTTGTTGTTCTTGTAGTTGATGTTGTAGCTGTTGTTTTTGTTGTTGTTGTGGTTCGAGTGGGTTGAAAAAGAGCGCTTGCTTTGATTTTCGTTATATTGATTGGTAATTGTTGGTACAAACTTATATTGGATGTTGTTTTTGTTGATGTTAAAAGTATTTCGGGTGATGTAATTGTTGTTTGGGATATTTTGACTGTTGTTGGAGGTATTTAGATCGTTGTTGATTTTGTTGTTGTTGTTAGTAATTTTGTTGTTGTTATCGGCGTTATTACTAGCGGAACGAAACTTGCTGATTGCCTTCCCCTCATTAAGCGAGCGGTCGGCAGGCTGGAATGTGGACGATTCTTCGTTCGAATCTTCAATTCCCGATGATAATTGTAGATAAGAAAGAAGGGGAGGATGAGGATGTTGAGGATGAGAAGGAGGAGGAGGATGAAAAGGAGGAGGAGGATGAGAAGGAGGAGGAGGATGAGAAGGAGGAGGAGGATGAGAAGGAGGAGGAGGATGAGAAGGATGATGAGGATGGTGTTTGAATTGAGATGAATGGATTCGTGAATTGGGATGAATGAATGAAAAAGAAGTTGCATGAATGATGGAATTTAAGGATGGATTATGGTGGATGGAAGATGAATGAATGGATGGAAAGGCGTGGAAAGATGGATTGGAATGAGGGACTGGATGGATGGAGGAACAGGTTTTTGATGGATGGATGGATGAAGCGTGAACCAAGTTTTTTTGTCTGAGGTTCTCATACTGTATCGATGGTTTGCTTGCTGCGTTTTGTTGTCTTTGGCTTGTTGTATGTGGGGTTGTTGCTGTTTCTCTTGTTGTATGTGGGGTTGTTGCTGTTTCTCTTGTTGTATGTGTGGTTGTATCTGTTTCTATTGTTGTATGTGTAGTTGTTGCTGTTTCTCTTGTTGATGAAAGTGTTTTTCGTTGAGTATTTGCAACTTTGGAACTATCTCGTTGACGTGTGTTTGTGTCTTTTTCGTTTTTGAAAACAAAACTCTCTTCATTTTCATTGTCATCATAATCATAATCATCGTCATCATTTTCATCCTCATCATTTTCATCCTCATCATTTTCATCCTCATCATTTTCATCCTCATCATTTTCATCTTCATCATTATCTTCGTCATCATCATCATCATCTCCATCCTCTTCTTCCTCCTCCCCCTCCTCATCATTATATGCGATCTGCTTTATTTTCCGGCTCAGACCATAAAAATTTGCGTTCAAAGAGTCGAAATAATTAAACTGGTCATTTGTGTATGAAATGTAGTCATCATCATCATCATCGTCATCATCACTATCGCCATCATCATCATTATCTTCTTCCTTGTCATCATCCTCATCTCCATCATCATCGTCGTCATGACAATGCTCGTGTGACTGGTGTTTTAGGAAAGAGTGTTGTTTCTGTTGATTAATGTCTTCAGGAAGAAGCTCTAGGTCCTGATGATGATGTTTATCCTTCTGCTGACGGTGATGATGATGATGATGATGATGATGATATGAAAGAGGAGAAGGATGAGGAGGATGAAGGGGGGTAGAATGCATCAATGGCATGGTCTTTGTTTCTCCTTCCTGCAGGAATTCAGAAAGGATCGACTGAAAAATCCTCCTTCTACACATCCATGCATCCATGCATTCATTCACCCATGCACCCATGCATTTATGTATTCATGAACTCCTGCATTCATCCACCTTGAGTCATTCATCTTGTTTTTGAAGTTAACGTAAAGATTCATGTACAGTGATTGCACAATGACACCTTGCACACAAGATGCTTACGAGAATTTGATTCTTTAAAAGGTTTCTAATACTTTTTATGAAGATCTCTAGCTTTTTTGAAAATCTGGAATGTGCGTTTGTGTGTCTATGTGTTTATTCGTCTGTGTGTGCATTCGTCTGTGTGTGTGTGTGTGTGTGTGTGTGTGTGTGTGTGTGTGTGTGTGTGTGTGTGTGTGTGTGTGTGTGTGTGTGTGTGTGTGTGTGTGTGTGTGTGTGTGTGTGTGCGTGCGTGTGTGTGTGTGTGTGTGTGTATGTGTGTGTGTGTGTGTGTGTGTGTGTGTGTGTGTGTGTGTGTGTGTGTGTGTGTGTGTGTGTGTGTGTGTGTGTGTGTGTGTGTGTGTGTGTGTGTGTGTGTGTGTGTGTGTGTGTGTGTGTGTGTGTGTGTGTGTGTGTGTGTGTGTGTGTGTGTGTGTGTGTGTGTGTGTGTGTGTGTGTGTGTTTGGACGTGTGCGTACGTACAAATGGATAAACACATGTGAATTCCGACGTAAGTTACGGGAGCAAGGAGGATTAAAATTTCAAATACGTGCAACACGATACGTCTGAAGGCTTCTGAGGCGAGGTGATGCCTTGCATGCAGGCGTTGATTATTAATAATCTTGGAGCGTCCCATGTACTTGTGTTTTGACTGGTGGTGCCTTCGCGGGCTTATGTTCTTGGTGCTTTTGTGTGTTGTTAGAGTGCAGTTTAGGGTTAAAATAATATGCGTTTTCATCATTCACCCAAATTAATATGTTCCCTGTGGAACTTTCACCACTAATTTTTACACAACTACATTTATGCACCAAGATTACTAAATAAATATATAAAATAAAAACTACCAGCACCAATCAAACGCAATTTAATCAACTCTCATTCCATTCGATCCCATCCAATCCATCCCATCCACCACAACCTCCTTGCTTCCGTACAGGAGCCCTTTCATCCGCTTGTTTTCCTTCTCCAGCATGCCAACCTTCCCTGACAACTGCTCGCATCGCCCCTTCAGGCTCTGATGAGTGGATTTGAATTTGCGAGAAATTATAAATTTTAGCGCAAAAATTTGGAAAAGAAAAGTCTTGAGTTTTTGAAAAAATCTTGAGCTAAAAGTTGAACTGCTTTTTGTATTTTTTTTAAATTACTTTTTTTCTTCAATGAAATAATTTAAAATCCCACTTTTAAAATGTTTATTTCATTTTTCTAACTTTCACTTTTCCTTCGGTAGGCGTTAAAGCTTCATTAAAAAATTCTCAACATTTCTACCGCAAATGAGAGATTATTTTGCACCGGCGCATGTTGTGATTTGTGAACGGATTAAGAGAAGCAACTCACTGCGTGAGTAAACCGAACAATTTACACTCGCATCGCATCTCTTCTGCGAAATGCTGTAAGTTATCTAGTGCAAATGATCGTTTTAATTAAGGCAAGATATTCAAAACAGTGTAGCTTTGCACGCGAAACCTAGTTTACTTTGGGGAATGCCATTCAGAATGCAATTCATCTGCTCTATTTTTGTTAGTTTCTTCCTTCGACTCAGTCAGTTCGTTAATTGAGTCAAGTTTTGGTAGTAGTTTGCAACGGAAGTTTGTTTCGATTTGGTTCTAAACTCGCTTGTCTTGATGAATCTAGATTGCGGTCGAATCTTTCACTCTTGTCAGATAGCACGCATCTTAACCTAGTTTAAGCATGAAAGTGTTGATTAATTTTATGAGATTCTTGCTTAATTGATGTTGTTTTTGATTTATTTTTTAAAATTATCAAATAACCCAATCTTTCTTCATTACCCCATTACTGCATCACTCAACAATTATTTTTCTATTAACGCAGAAACTTCTACATCGCTACCACATTATTTTTCAAATTTAAAAACTACTTTTCCACGAAATCTTCTTTTCAACACTAAAGCACCACACCACTAGAACATCGCACCACCTTTGCACCTACCTCGTGCATTAGAAGCACCCTCATCAGATGACCAGCCATTTCTTGCACACATCTTCCATACTTTCTTTTCACATTTTTCATTCCGTAACTTTCCACCACACTCACTTCTCCTCTTCCTCCTCCTCTTCCTCCCAAATTATTCACCACTTTTGCATCAATCATCATCTTAGGAGTGCTTTTCACTTTCCCACCATATTTCATTTTCTCAGCCCCTCCTCCATCCTCCGCATCCACTCCTCCACCAATCTCTTCACACATCGAAACTTCTGAACACACGTGATCGTAATAATTCTCTAGCGCTTCGTCCGTGTAGTTTTCATACTCCACGTCTTCCTGCCTGCCCACTTCGCACTTTTTATTGCTCCCTCGGTTCCTTCTACCATCTGAACCCTTGCATCCGACCGAATCAGCGGCGAGGTTTGAACTTTTTTGCTTAGCTTGTCTACAAGTTTTGTCCTGGCCTTTTGCTTCAAAAAGTTGGCATTTTGGCGCGTAAAAAGAGGTCTTTGTGAAGAAGCTCTCACGCACTATTGGCAAGTTTCGAAGCTGGTTTGTCCAGTTTTGGTGTGGTTCAGTGTCCTCTGAAGACGGACCAACCGAGTTTTTTGGGTTCCATCTCTGTTGGGTGCTCAGCCAATCTTGCGAGTTTCTGGGCCAAATAGTCTTCACGTCGTCGCCACCCTCGCCACTCGCGTCACCACTGCAGCAAACGCCACTGCTGCCGGTGCTGTTCTTGCTGCTGATGCTGCTGTTCTTCGTCTCGTTTGAGCGGTCCATTTGGATGTTTTAGTGTTCCTTAGTGATTTTGGGTGGTTGATTTGGTTCAATTTGAAGTGGTTTGGTGTCGTTGGGTTTAATTGATAAATTGAAGTTGCTTTTAGTATGTTTTTGAAGATTTTTTTCGCTTTTAGGTGGCTTTATTCGAGCGTAGAGAGATGTAGAAGGTTTGATAGACGACAGAATTCCGGGCTCCTGAAATGTTTAAAAGCAATTTAGTTGGTATGCATGCAATCAGGCGTTTGGGGAATTTCTACTAAAGCTTTTTTCAATTGTAGACTAATAAAATTCCATTAACGCTATTGACTGCCACTCAAAACGATTTGAGATTTCGTTTGTCAATATTATTTTTAAATTGGAAAATAAATTTGTAAGCATTATCGTTTATGAATATAAAACTATCATTACTTAATTTAAGTTTTATATTTTTATTTCTCAAATATTTCCAACTTTTTTAAAGCCAGAAGCAATCATTTTGTACAACCAAATTTGAAAGACAACTTTCACAATATATTTTTAACAAATATTTTTCAAATTCAAATTTAACAATTAAAAAAATTTTAAATTATCATTTTATTCTTTTTAAAACCACAAAAAAACACTACCTTATCAAAGTCGCAAGCAAAATGGGAAAAAAACTAAAACAACTTTTCAAAGAATTTAATTAAAACACGCTTTTGTTTTATACGGTTAATAGTCTTTTAATTGGTTGCTACAAAAGTTTTTTTACAGACAACATTTTTTATCTTGTTTTCTTTTTTAAAAACCCATTAATTTTAGATCTTTTCACATTTATTATTCTTGTATAATTTTATAGTTTCTTTGAAAGGAAAGGAAGAATGTCGTGTACGGTGGAAGTATATTTAATAAGTAGCTGTATCGACTTCGGGTCGGGGAACCACATTTTTAATGAATTTATTCCCAAGTATTATCAACTCACCACCAGTCAACCCTCTCATAAAATTATCAGATTTTTTGCTTTTTTCCACGAGTTAACACATTCCATTTTTCAACACCTACACTCTCATCAACACCTATGCGTTTTACGATCAAAGTCTCATCTCTACCAATCTCCACCAGCCTCCATTGCCTCTTGCTGCTTCAGTGAAACACTGATTCATACAGCCTCTTTCATTTTTTCTACCACTATCTTCCAGCTCCCTTCATGCAACTAGAACTGTTTTCACCCACCATCATCTCACCAGCCACCACCATCACTTTGCCACCAACCACCATCCAACCAACAGCATCACACACCCATTCCCCAGCACCACCATGCACCGAAGTTTAATCAAATCTTCACGCTGAACATCTCACTTCACAATTAAAAGATCACAGAAAAATATCCGATGAGTACGTTTATATAATTATATACATTCAACCACACATACATGCACACAAACAAGCAAACAGACACACGTACACCTGGATATAACGTCTAATGTACAAAGAAACAGAAAAGGATAATAATATAAATATAATTAAATGATTTTTATTTCTCATCCATAAATTCCTGTACAGGTGTAAAAGCATTAAATTTTATGCCAAAATACATGGCATTCTTGTAGGCCAGTGGGTGTGTGTGTGTGTGTGTGCGTGTGTGTGTGTGTGTGTGTGTGTGTGTGTGTGTGTGTGTGTGTGTGTGTGTGTGTGTGTGTGTGTGTGTGTGTGTGTGTGTGTGTGTGTGTGTGTGTGTGTGTGTGTGTGTGTGTGTGTGTGTGTGTGTGTGTGTGTGTGTGTGTGTGTGTGTGTGTGTGTGTGTGTGTGTGTGTGTGTGTGTGTGTGTGTGTGTGTGTGTGTGTGTGTGTGTGTGTGTGTGTGTGTGTGTGTGTGTGTGTGTGTGTGTGTGTGTGTGTGTGTGTGTGTGTGTGTGTGTGTGTGTGTGTGTGTGTGTGCTTATAGATTTGACATGAAATATAGGACTTAAATGGAAAAATATGATGAAGAGATGGAGAAGAAGATGGTGAGGAGGGTGTGAGGGGAGTGCTGGAATAATGGATGGCCCACAGTTTAATAATGCGTATGTGGGTCACCCGTCATAAAACATTTTAAGGGTTGCAAAAGAGAGAATTTAAAAAGAGAAAATGAGAGAGGGAAATTGAAGGGAGGGATGGAGGAGAAAAGATGGACTTGAAATTAAATAGTTGTATGGGAAAATGATTGAGAAGGTGGATGAAAGGTGATGGGAAAAATATGAATGGATGGATGGATCGGTGGATGGATGGATTGATGGATGGGAATGGATGAATGGATTGATGTAAAAATAAAAGCTGAATGTACCCTTATAGAAGAGCGACCTGTTCGATGAATGGTTGAAGGTGTTTTATTATGAAGGAATTGGACCTTCTTGGAATCATGCATGAGTGAGGCTTTCTCAGACAGATACTTCACAACTTTAAAACATTCCAAAGTTGAAGATTGACTTATGAAAAGATGCCAGTGTTTCGAAAGTTTTTGAATTCAAATTGAAAACTTCAAAACAAATTCGCCATTGAATTGTTTTAAAATTCAAACTTTCTAAACATTTTTGAACTTGAATTTAAATGTCCATATATACCATCTTTTGATAAATCATAACTTCAATAAAACGTTAACACGTTCAAAATTGAATTTTAAATACATTTATTAAAACCTCAATGCATAAAAAAAGCGTCCGTTCTCTTAAACGGCCATAAAGGTTAAACCTTACGCCACAAAAAGGTGTATTCAGAGCTTTAAAGGGCATTCGAATCAAGATAAGATTCTCATGTCAGATAAAACCCCCTTCAAATTCCACGTCATAATGCCAGTGCGTTTGAGCGACTTTTCATGTCTTGTTTTTTGTAGGAATAATTTTTTTTTTTTTTTTATAGAATGGAATTTGAGAAGCTTTTTGCCGTTTTTTTCATGGCTTTTCCTCAAAGATCTTGATATTATCGTCTTCAATTTGAATAATTTAGACGGTGTTTGCATCGGTGGTTGTAGTTTGTTGTGGTTGTATTTTGTTGTGGTTGTAGTTTGTAGTGCTTGTAGTTTGTTGTGGTTGTAGTTTGTTGTGGTTGTAGTTTGTTGTGGTTGTAGTTTGTTGTGTTTGTAGTTTGTTGTGGTTGTAGTTTGTTGTGGTTGTAGTTTGTTGTGTTTGTAGTTTGTTGTGGTTGTAGTTTGTTGTGGTTGTAGTTTGTTGTGTTTGTAGTTTGTTGTGGTTGTAGTTTGTTGTGGTTGTAGTTTTTTGTGGTTTTCATTTAGTTGTAGTTTTAGTTTAGTTGGGATTTTAGTTTGGTTGTTGTTGTGGGTGGTTGTAGTTTGGTTGTGGCTGGTTGTGGTTTCATTTTTATTTTAAGTCTGAGTTTGGATAGAAATTTTTTTGTCTGGTTTTAGTTTGTGAGCATCTGCATGAACAAACACGCGAACGTGTGAGAAGGTGTTTGTTCTCATTGATTGACTAAAATTTCAAAAGAACTAAAATATTAAGTTTTTTTTAAATATAATTAAAAGAACGCATTGATGAAGATTTTGTTTCAAAGAAAAAGGATACGAGATGAATTAGATAAAGGGTGAAAAAAATTTGAAAATGAAATCACGAAAAATAGTTTTTTATTAAATTGAACACAAAAAACGCGTCGCCTGTGGAATTTTTTTGTATTAGATCAAATATTTTGTCAAAAAACTTTTTATAAAAAATTTTTTATACAAGAATTTTTTCAAGCAATAAGTTTTGATCTGTTAAAATATATTTTATCTGCTTTCTAATAAAGTATTTAAAAGTAAAGTTGCTACTATTTAAAAAAATTATGTTCTTTAAGTTAATAATTTTTGATACTAAATTTTCATTTTTGATATGATCAAATCAATAATAATAATAATATGAAATAAAATGTAATTTATATAGCGCTATTCTTCACAAAGTTGCAACAGTATTAACGAGGGGAATGAAACTTACAAGGGCACAAGGGAAATGGCATCAAGAGGAGGGATTAAAGGCGGACTCAATTCCGAAAATTAATTCGCCAATTTTATTTCCAAATTATATTACTGACTGGTGTGTACTAATTTTGATAACTTTCTTTTATTGTCATTTTGGAAAACTTATTTTAAATGTTAAATACTATTTCTAAGTTTGGTTTGTAAAAATCATTTTTAAAGTTTTTGATTAAGATTGAGCGAATTTAAAAGCTGTAAAGAAGTCAGAAATGGACAAAAATCTTTGAAAGCAAAAATAGTAA
>OX030965.1:7026305-7058805 GCA_943735955.1 Piscicola geometra | reverse complement strand
CCACCGTTCAATTCTCCTTCTCTCCCATCCACTACTCTATCTTCATCGTTCAAAACCTTCCCTTTCTCACCCGTCCACTACTTTCTTTCAGCGACCACCACTCTATCTCCCACGACGACATCACCCAGCCTTCCACCGCCTCCTAATTGACTCGATCAATCACTGCTCAGCAGCAAATCAGAATTACGAGGTCACAATAACGAGAACCATTTATTTATTGGGTTTTTTCAAATAATTTTATTGATGGCTAGTGGATGAGGTTCGTCTGAGATAATATGGCTTTATAATTGATTCAATGAAGATTTTATCTGAGATAGTTAGATAATTTCTGATAGTTTAGGAATAGAATAATTTTCAAACCTTCCTTTGGGTTCCAATGAAGATCTTTTAAATAATTATCAAATTTTCAAGATAATTTAGAAAACCAAATCTAAATAATGTTTATAAGATTTTTATTTTGCAGAACTAAATTTTACAATAAATATTTTTTTCTTGTGACCATCTTCAAAAATTTATATATTTTTCCCCAATAAAAACTTTGATCTGGTTGCATAATCGGCCACAGTGACAGAACTAGAAACGTCTGCAAGGCTTTAAACCCGATTTCAAAGTCGACTAAATCAAGCATTTAAACAAAGAACAACTCAATAAATTACAGAACTGTTTCAGCTTTTACTTTTCACAATTCATTCTACAATTATCGGTTAATTATATAATAAATAAATAAAATTTTAAATTTACTAGTTCTGCCACAACATGCCTACAATATCCACCCATTCATGCAACAGCTCAAACCCAGTTTAACAACTTTTTAAACATTTTAGCTTTAATTATTCCCCTAAGATTCTTTGATTTCAACAAGCGCCTATGAAATTAAAACTTCCTCTTTAAGACGACATACCACCATCACACAGTAGCTTAGCAGGAAACCACAAAAGAAGTCGTTATTTCAAAGATCGCATTTCCTTTATAAGCCGTCACGAAAAACTAATGCGTGTGTGTGTGTATGTATGAATGTATGTATGGAGTGCCTGTATATATATATATGTATATGTGTGTGTCTGTGTGTGTGTGTTTGTGTGTGTGTGTGTGTGTGTGTGTGTGTGTGTGTGTGTGTGTGTGTGTGTGTGTGTGTGTGTGTGTGTGTGTGTGTGTGTGTGTGTGTGTGTGTGTGTGTGTGTGTGTGTGTGTGTGTGTGTGTGTGTGTGTGTGTGTGTGTGTGTGTGTGTGTGTGTGTGTGTGTGTGTGTGTGTGTGTGTGTGTGTGTGTGTGTGTGTGTGTGTGTGTGTGTGTGTGTGTGTGTGTGTGTGTGTGTGTGTGTGTGTGTGTGTGTGTGTGTGTGTGTGTGTGTGTGTGTGTGTGTGTGTGTGTGTGTGTGTGTGTGTGTGTGTGTGTGTGTGTGTGTGTGTGTGTGTGTGTGTGTGTGTGTGTGTGTGTGTGTGTGTGTGTGTGTGTGTGTGTGTGTGTGTGTGTGTGTGTGTGTGTGTGTGTGTGTGTGTGTGTGTGTGTGTGTGTGTGTGTGTGTGTGTGTGTGTGTGTGTGTGTGTGTGTGTGTGTGTGTGTGTGTGTGTGTGTGTGTGTGTGTGTGTGTGTGTGTGTGTGTGTGTGTGTGTGTGTGTGTGTGTGTGTGTGTGTGTGTGTGTGTGTGTGTGTGTGTGTGTGTGTGTGTGTGTGTGTGTGTGTGTGTGTGTGTGTGTGTGTGTGTGTGTGTGTGTGTGTGTGTGTGTGTGTGTGTGTGTGTGTGTGTGTGTGTGTGTGTGTGTGTGTGTGTGTGTGTGTGTGTGTGTGTGTGTGTGTGTGTGTGTGTGTGTGTGTGTGTGTGTGTGTGTGTGTGTGTGTGTGTGTGTGTGTGTGTGTGTGTGTGTGTGAATGACGATGCGCATGACTCTTAAGGAAATCCAATAAGTAGGAAGGAAGAAGTAAATCATCAAGGATCTTGATGGAAAATTAATGTCTATAGAAAACACAACAACAACAATAATAATAATAATGACTACACCCATTAGAAGTTTTCATGATCAAAATAATAATCAAAAATCAATCAAATTAATCAAATAAACGATGGTCTTCAAGAGAGGGATCATCATGAAACAAGGATAAACAAGGATGCAGATGCTGAGGATAATGCTTATGATGGTAATGATTATGATAGGAATAATAATAATAATAATTATTATTATTATTATTATTATCTTTATTAAAGCTGTTCAAAGATTTAAAATTTAATCACAATTAATCGTGTTCTAATCAGCTAATTGCAAATTAGCATAAAAGAGTGACTTCAAATTTATGTTATGAATGTAATAGAAACTTTTTAAGTTATATGAAAGTTAATTTATCTAATTTATCCACATTTATAAAACAATAAACATTGTATACTGTTGAAAGCGGATGCTCATGGTGCAAGTTGCATTTCAATGATGAAAACGATTGATGGCATTTAAATTCTACCTTCCAGTATTTCCATGAAACAGTTGATTTGTTTATAACTATGCATACAATTGTTTTTGAATCAATTTTCAGTATAAAAAATTGTTCAAAAAACTTATTCATTAAAGTAATTTTTAAAATTTGATTAACTGAAATATATTTTTCATTGCTTCGATTTATTATGAGGTTGAATTAACGTAGATTAGAGCACAGCTTCAAAAATAATAAAATATAAAAACCAATATTGGTATAAATAAGGAGTGCGTGTTCTTGGAATATTACAACGTGGAAATATATACGGGAAACAAATTGTTAGTCTAATAACAAAACAAGGAACGACGAAAAAAGTTCTTAATTTAAAAAATATTCTAACAATTTAAAAAATAACTGATTTAATAATGTATTTTAATGCGGTATTATCGGTGATAAAAGGAGCTGTAATGATAGAGGGAGGCGTTGATGCAGTAATTGTACTTATCGTTCGTACAGCCTTTCCACGAAGCATCATCACTGCCATTAAAAATGGGGAAAAAGAAAATATAAAAAATTTACCTTTTAAACACATTCAAAATATTGCTATTTTTTATTATTTATATATTTTAATTTATTTTAATATTAATAAGCTATTTCATTCTAGCAGTCATAGAGTTAACTGATAGAATCGACTACTGGCCTAGATTATTTGTGAGAATATTTAAATATCGGACTGTATATTGTCGTTGTGGTTTAGCCATTATATATGGAATATAACCATTGTGGACTGGATATTGCTATTGAAGATTGGATATTGGCATTGTGAATGGGATTGGATATTGGCATTGTGAATGGGATTGGATATTGGCATTGTGAATGGGATTGGATATTGGCATTGTGAATGGGATTGGATATTGGCACTGTGAATGGGATTGGATATTGGCATTGTGAATGGGATTGGATATTGGCATTGTGAATGGGATTGGATATTGGCATTGTGAATGGGATTGGATATTGGCATTGTGAATGGGATTGGATATTGGCATTGTGAATGGGATTGGATATTGGCATTGTGAATGGGATTGGATATTGGCATTGTGAATGGGATTGGATATTGGCATTGTGAATGGGATTGGATATTGGCATTGTGAATGGGATTGGATATTGGCATTGTGAATGGGATTGGATGGGATATTATGACTTCGACGCGGAAGTGCAATACAAAAGGCGTGCATTCCTTCAGTGCATCTCGCTACAGGTTTCTGCAATTGATGCTCATGTTATTGCTGCTTTTGTTGCTGCTGTTGTTTTTGTTGATGCTGTTGTTGCTGTTTACGATGGTTATGT
Source organism: Piscicola geometra (assembly GCA_943735955.1). Taxonomy (NCBI): domain Eukaryota; kingdom Metazoa; phylum Annelida; class Clitellata; order Hirudinida; family Piscicolidae; genus Piscicola; species Piscicola geometra. Next base: position 7,055,055 of record OX030965.1, on the reverse strand, counting down.
TGCTGATCATTTGTTTCTGAATCTTTGGTTTTCCATAATTATTTAATCTCCTCTGTTATTTCTCTTCCATTCTTTCATCATTCTGACATCGCGTTTTTTATTACTACTACCATTATAAAGGAATTGATTATTTATTTTCAAAGCATTTATCTATTTAATTTCATCCCTTTATTCATCTAATCCATCCCTCCGTCCCTCCGTCCATCCTTGCTTCATAGGCCCTTTAAGTGTTCATGGAGTGTCTCAGGCATAGATGCTATTTCCCTTTTATGGCCTTTAGACAATATCCCAGACAATATCCCAGACAATATCCCAGACAATATCCCAGACAATATCCCAGACAATATCCCAGACAATATCCCAGACAATATCCCAGACAATATCCCAGACAATATCTCAGACAATATCCCATACAATATCCCAGACAATATCCCAGACAATATCCCAGACAATATCCCAAACAATATCCCAGACAATATCCCAGACAATATCCCAGACAATATCCCAGACAATATCCCAGACAATATCCCAGACAATATCCCAGACAATATCCCAGACAATATCCCAGACAATATCCCAGACAATATCCCAGACAATATCCCAGACAATATCCCAGACAATATCCCAGACAATATCCCAGACAATATCCCAGACAATATCCCAGACAATATCCCAGACAATATCCCAGACAATATCCCAGACAATATCCCAGACAATATCCCAGACAATATCCCAGACAATATCCCAGACAATATCCCAGACAATATCCCAGACAATATCCCAGAAAATATCCCAGACAATATCCCAGACAATATCCCAGACAATATCCCAGAAAATATCCCAGACAATATCCCAGACAATATCCAAATTATATCCCAGACAATATTTTATATGTAATCCAACACACCAATATCCGGACCGTATCTAGCATTGCTAGCGTACTTAATGCTAGACTGGCCAAAGAACTTCTCAGGTTTCCACCGTATCCAATTCATTAAATATGCCTTTTTTATTCTGATTATCATAAATTCATCTGATGATATGGAAAATTAATTTTTTATATAAATTAAAATGGTGATGCAACTTATAATATTAGTTATGCATTTTTGTCGAAATGCTTTGATAAATCCTTAATTTTGCATAATTTTATTTAGTTATAAAAGTTAATTAATCCAAATAATGGTCTTCGCCAATAAACCTATTTATATTCTCGAAAAGACATAGAGAAGCAACAACAAATACAGCACAGGCAGGCGTAGGGGCTGCCACATGGAGACATCAAAGCGCCATAAATAGTTAATCAAATTGAATTAAAAGAAGCACTCCCCTCCACTTGATTCATTGAGATGCTCCTAAAGAGCTTTATTAGTATTATTTCTTATACTTTGTATATGTGCATATGTGCGTAATTTACGTCCTATTTTAGAATCCGTCCCGTTTTAGAATACAGTGAAAAAAGTGGGATAGAATATATAAATAAAATCTGAGATATTTGATTATAACGTTTTAAGAATTCTGTCTATTCTCAAATGGGACAAAAAAAATACACTTTTTTGCTTCATTTTCAGAAGACAAACCTTTGGAGGCTTAGAAGGGGAATATGATTTTGAAGACGAGAGGCACTTATCTATTTCATTCTTTACCGCAAGAAGAAGGTATAAACGAAAACTAAAAAAATATACAGACACATAAATAAAAGAATTATTAGACATACTGACATATGAAAAGTGTATACACATACAAACAAAAGGTAAAACACACACACACACACACACACGCACACACACACGCACACACACACACCTACTTACACTTCCAGGCAATACATTATGGACAATTTCGTCACATAAAAGTGGTCCCATAATGTGTCATGAATTTTCGAAATAAAATGTCTATGGACGATAAAGGCGCTATCAACTGCAGTACGTAAACATGCACAAATCTACTGTCGATACCATGACGCGTAAATTGTGCACTCAGGCAGCTGGATTAGTTTGTCGTGTGTGGCGTGTGAATGCCTGGAAGAGGGATGAATGGATGGAGATTTGATGAATGGATGAAGATTTGATGAATGGATGAAGATTTGATGAATGGATGAAGATTTGATGAATGGATGAAGATTTGATGAATGGATGAAGATTTGATGAATGGATGAAGATTTGATGAATGGATGAGATTTGATGAATGGATGAGAGAAATATGAATGGATGAGAGAAATATGAATGGATGAGATTTGATGAATGGATGAAGATTTGATGAATGGATGAAGATTTGATGAATGGATGAGATTTGATGAATGGATGAAGATTTGATGAATGGATGAGATTTGATGAATGGATGAAGATTTGATGAATGGATGAAGATTTGATGAATGGATGAAGATTTGATGAATGGATGAAGATTTGATGAATGGATGAGATTTGATGAATGGATGAAGATTTGATGAATGGATGAAGATTTGATGAATGGATGAGAGAAACATGAATGGATGAAGATTTGATGAATGGATGAAGATTTGATGAATGGATGAAGATTTGATGAATGGATGAAGATTTGATGAATGGATGAAGATTTGATGAATGGATGAAGATTTGATGAATGGATGAAGATTTGATGAATGGATGAAGATTTGATGAATGGATGAAGATTTGATGAATGGATGAAAAATTAATGAATGAACTTTAAGAAGATGAAATGATGGATGAGAGGCTTGATTAACGCAGGGATAATCGAATGAATTGATGAATGCCTGATCAGATGGAAAGATGTGTGGATGCAACGGTGAATGATGAACGGTTAATGAGTGTTAAAGTCGCATTGATTACCAGGCTCTCCCCGTTCGTGCCTGGCTCAATAACTCATCAAGCACACACTCCATTTCCAGTTTTACGATTACCTACCTACCTGACTTCAGTTTTAAAGAGATAAATTTAAAACATTTTTTACAATTTCACTTCGTTTTAAAACTATTTCCATAATTTAGTACTTTTTTTAGTTAATCATTTTTAAATTCTAAAAAATGTCGAAAATAGAATTGCTCTATGTCCATTCTAATAGAATTTCTATACAAAAAAGTTATTCCAGGTCATAAACAATTATAAATGAACAATATATGCTTTTGGGTGGTCGTTGGACGGGTTATAACAATAACAGAGACTTTAACAATGAAAAAGCCGTTAACACCTTCATAAATAAAACATTACTTCTTTTTCCTGGATAATACAACTTTTTCTGATTTAATAATGCCACAAATACTTTTTTATTACTGAATGAAGTAGTTTAATGGAGGCTGAGATTTTTGAGATTTGAATATTTGAATTGAAAAATAGTTAGTTTATACCGGATATACTATTCAATCGAATAAAAATATTTGAACTAAAGATTCTGTCCTCTAAAGATCGGTGTGTACCACATGTGCACCTATTCAGCATCTTGTGGACGTGCCAGAGAGCTTCTATGGCTTGTGTGGGAACTCTGGGGGTTTAATCTAATATTTTTGATTGATCGTTTTGCCGCATGCCTGTCATGAACCAGGGGCGAAAGCGTCAGAAAGTCCTTTCTAAATTAAAAACTAAAAAAATTTAAACAATTCAGTTTTAAATGCATTTTTCTCATTAGAAAAACAAATTAACTAAAACTTCAAAATAGATTGGCTTAACTCATGGGTTTTTCAAAATGATTATCACATGAACAATATTTTATTTGACATAGTGAACTATTTGATACCGAACATTTGACAAATCTAAAAAGAAATATAGGATATATTTTTTCCATTACCCCTAGCGTTTGCTTTCTATTATGTTTCCAGAATTTTGATAAATTTTAGAACCATGTCATTCCTCGCAGGAAAAAAACAAATATCATTGCAAACTTGCTATTTTAGATTTTTTTAATTTTTATAAACTAAAAAGTGCAAAACTTCATTTTATTTAGTTAAACAGGTACAAATGTGGTTAAAAGTGCCGTTGATTCAAAACACATATTTTCCTGTTTTCATTTCATTTTTATAACATTTTATTTAACTACCTTTATTTAAAAAAATTTAACATTTAAAATTAAAAACCAATATTATCTTCAAAAACCACAAAATATCCGATATTCCACCGTTGCCTGATGAGCTACACAAGCGAACCAATGCACTACCGCCACACAGCCGACAACTTCAAAATCAACATGGAAGAACCACCCCTTTTAAACATTTCAACTAGCGTATCCCAAAACCTTTTACCCAACCAAGACTTCACCAAACTCAACCACATTCCCAGCAACTGGGGCCAGACGCCGATGTACCCTACCCAAAATCAAGCCAGTCAAAACTACCCTAGCAAACGTCTTTCGGGCAAACCATATCAGCCCAAGGTGACGATATGGAACTTGAACAAGATGCTTCGACGGGTAGGAGTTATAATTCCGAATCACTACTGCACAAAGATGTGGTGTGTGAGGGACTGTGGCGGCTACATAGCTGCAGGCTTCACTTGGATTCTGATCTTTCTCGGCGAAATGATGATTCTGATGAATTGCATGGCTGTCAGTGTCAGTATCTTCTCATATTTGAATGCTTTCACATCCATGGCGGCTGCCCTTCTTGGCTTCTTCAGTCACTGCCAAGCCATGTTCTCAGATCCAGTCAGTTCTTTGAGAAATTCTTTTTAAACTTAAAAAAACGTTGAATATATAATAAATATAAATTTTTAATAATCATTTTAATAAAAACATTTTTACCTAATTTTGTTAAAATTATTTAAACACTTAAAAATGTGTATAAAACAGGGTGTAGTTCCACGGGGCAATGCCACAGCAGAGAACATTTCCAAGATGAACTTTGAAGAGGGTCAGGTGGTGTTGAAGTGTGTCAAGTGCGAGTCGATCAAGCCGGATAGGGCCCACCACTGCAGGTTTCAAGAGGGTTGTGGTGTGTGTGGGAAGGATTATTAGTTTGAACAATTTATCAGGGGGAGAAATGTGTGCTGAGAAAAGAATTTAGAATGGAAGTGGAAAAGGGTGGGAATACATTCTTATGTAGGCTGGGAGATCAATTAGAACACAAGATTTATTCAAATCAATAATCAACTCAATTGAACACTATTCATAATCATTCAATGTGTCCCCCACCTCCCTCCATAGCGTCTGCAAACGCTGCATTCGCAAAATGGACCACCATTGCCCGTGGATCAACAATTGTGTGGGGGAATTCAACCAAAAATACTTCGTTCTTTTTACGGTAAACAATTTTTTTGTTAATGTTTATTAATTAATATTAGTCATTTTTCATTACTTAAATAAGAGTTTTATACTAAAACGAAGCATACAATGAATGAATAAATAAGTCATCTTGATTTACAATTACGGGCTCTTCTTCTCGACAGGGGTACATATGCTTCATATCGACGCAGGGCTTTTGCATAGCATTGTACACTCTTTTGACTTGTGTCTCGAGTGACTTCAAAGGTGCTGATGATGATGATGCTTCATTAAAATCTGGTTTTTATCGCTTTTTATATTTAATTTTTTTATTACCTGCTTTAATTAACATCTACCCATCATTTAACCATTCTCACCATCCCAATAACCCGCCAAACCAATCCTAACCCTAACCCTAAACCTAACTCTAACCCGCCAAACCAATCCACTCAACCAACCAACCACATCAACCCACCCAACCACACCAATACATTCAACCCACTGCCTCCTCATTCTTCCACCCACACCAACCCACCCAGGCTGTCAATACTCCGAAGTAGTGACCTTGCTGATCTCGATAGGTCTCATGCTGGAGGGTCTGCTGTTCGGTCTTTTCACCGCCATTATGTGTGGTACCCAACTGTCGTCCATCTGCTCTGACGAAACTGTGCGTTGGGGGGGGGGGGGGTTTGGAGTTGAGTGGGATTTGAGAAGGGGGAAGTGGATAAGTGGGTAGGGTTAGAGAGCGAGAAGAGAACGGCTTTTTTAGATGGTTTAAAAAATGTTGAATGTGAATTTTTTTTCAACGATGATAAATTTATTTTATTGCTTTCTCCACCAGGGTTAATGGAATTTTTTGACAAATTAACGCTATTTTTTCATAACAGGGAATCGAAACTTTAAAAAAAGAGAAACGAAACCGGAAGTCAGGAATGAACAGTTTAAGAGAGGTTTTTGGCGGGAAATTCTCATACAAATGGTTCTCTCCCTTCCACCCATCCCTGGACCCCTTCGAGATGCAGTATTACTACGGAGAAGACTCTTCTTGTATCAACTTTTAGATTATGCTTTCTAGCTTGAATTTATGACATTTCTGAGGTTTTGTGAGTTTGTTTAAAATCTGTAATTAACATTAACATATATTTTTATGTGATGCATGTGTTTTATTGTTTAGAGAGTTTGTTGCACCAAATGACCAAAAAGTGAACACTTTCAATTCATTTAAAATTGTTGCAATCGGGAATTGCTTCTGTTAAGAGGAAATTTGAAGAAAAGTTAATTGCTTCTTGATTATATCATTTTAATTAGATCTTCAAACTTACATTTAATTGCATTAAATCAATTTAAAGTTTAGAATTTTTGAAAAGAGTTTTAACTAGGAGCGTTTTTCTGGTGTTTTTTGTGGGTAAAAACTTGATCAAATACGAAAAAACCATACTTAGTAAGTTTGCGTAGCAATAATAAAAAGTGTTATTTTTCGTTATAAAAATGTTATTACACGCAATGTGTCTGTTAATAACGTCTTTAGTTTCTAAAAAGTCACCGTCCAAAAGTCTAAGAAAAATAATTCTACTACAAATTCTTTTTGTGAATCCATTAGGTTCCCAAGAAAGACATTCTTTGACAAAAAGCAGACGATTTTATCAATACAAAATTGCATTGGTTCTCCATTATAAGCGACAATAAGGGTGATAAATCTTGCAATACTCTTAGCATAAAGGTCTTTTGAAAACTAAGCACTGTACAAAATTCAAGATTTTAAATATCCTTTGATACTTTATGGCTTTGAGGGAATAAGGCCTAAGGTTGTAGTTCGATGAAGTTTTGCAGAGATATATAGAAAAAGAGTTGAACATTAAAATAAATTAATGAATTTTTTCAATGAAATATTATTCAACGAGATGAAAAAGCTTAATCATTTTTGACTAATATTTATTTATTAAAAATCAATGTATGCTTGCGTGTCAAAGCCGCATTTCGTCCTTATGTTAAACGACATTATGCAATCAACAAGTGTCCTCCATTGATCAGGTTTATGAAAACACCTTAGCAACCGTTGCTAGGGTCTTTGTTGTCTCCAGCATCGATCCACATCCGCTTCCGTCATTTCATAAAGACTTTCCAAGATGCCGAGAGCTGTGAATTTGGATTAAATATTGAATTTAAAATAATTTATATTTTGTATTTATTTTTAAAAAGCCGGTTTTTAAATATAACTCTTATAAGTCTAGTTATATTTTGTCAAGAATAAAATAATTCGCCAGTAAGATTGAAAAACTGTTTATTTCACAGCGATTAAAATAACCAAACGATCATCGAAAAAACTGATCAGCGTTTCACAGCCACACCTCCAACACCAAGCGACCACGAAAGAAATGGGCGCAACGGCTTCAAAGACGCCAGAAGCCACCAAGAGCTACCAACTGGAAGTGTTTCGACAGCATACTGGAGGAATCAACGTGATGGCGATGAGTGAAGACGAAACTCTGCTGGCGACCGGGGGCGACGACAAAATCATCCGGGTGTGGACGACGGCTGGCGATGCATGCACGTGCATTGCAGCCCTCGAGGGCCACACGGGCATCGTTTACGCGCTTGCCTTCGATGAAAACTTTCTGTGGAGCAGCGGAGCGGACAAGACCGTCAGGAAGTGGAACCCGCAGAAGGGAAAGCAGTTGGCGGTGTTGAAGGGACACAAGTCGATCGTGAATCGGATCTTCTCGACGGGAGACCTTGTCTTCAGCAGTTCGTATGATCGCACTGTGAGGTATGTCAGGTTTTTGGAATAGATTGTAGTTTCCCATCCTATTTAAATATTTCAAGTTTTAAACAGCTAAATATTAGGAACATTTAAAACTCTGAATCGTATTGAAATATATCTTGCAGGTGCTGGGACGTGGAAACAGGTCAGTGTTTGAGGGTGTATTCAGGTCACAAGAAAGGAGTTTACCCCATGGTGTTTGTGCCTACAAATGCTGGCGAAGAAGATGATGAGAACGAAGAAAATGAAACGAAAACCACTGAAATATGCGATGAAGATAAGAATATGAATGTTAAGAATATTCGTGGCAAGGATCTCTTGATTACTGGTTCTGCAGACTTCACAGCCATTGTGTGGTGTGTTGAGACGGGAGAACAGGTTGGAAGGCTTTGATATTCAGTGTTGAGAATAAAAACACCATTAAATTATGCATCTCTGTGAATAATTAGCATCTACAGCTTTTCGAGTCTGAAAAAGTATTTTAAACTTTCACAACTTTATATTTTTTAATTCTTCCACACCAATATTTCTTCACCAGTTACACGTGCTGGAAAAGCACAAAGGAGCCATCACATGCCTAGCCACAGACACCGAGGGAAAGACGCTGATTAGTGGATCTACTGACCACACCATCATGAGTTGGGACATCGTGACAGGCCAAAACCTGAGAGTCTTCGAGGGCCATCAGAGCTCTATTGTTTGCCTAACGGTCAGTGCCTCGTGAAGTTGATTATTGGTTTTAAGGGAGTTTTTTAATGTTTAATTTTTATGGTTTTAAGTTTTCAAATAATTATTTGGGTTTAAAAATTACTTTTTTTAGTACTATTAACCATTTTTATCAATATAATCTTTAAAAACCAATTCACTAAATCATTTTAACTAAAAAATATCTTCGCATTAACAGACATTTTATTAAAACATTTTTTAAAGAAACTTTCTCATTTTTTATTCTAGCCTCCGCACTTCCATTTTTTTTCTCCTTCCACTTTTGATCCTCCCTTCCACTTTATCCCTCCCCCTCCACTCTCTCACCCCCCCCCCCCAGGTGGTGAATCGGATGATGTACAGCAGCAGTTCGGATCACACTGCCAGATCGTGGGTTCTGGAGTTTGGCGACTGCGCCAGGGTCTACAAGGGACACGAACACACCGTCAGTGCCCTCAAGTACAAGGATGGACTGTGTGAGTGGGAGGGAGGGATGGGAGGGGAGGGGAGGGGAGGAAGGGGATGGGAGGAAGGAGATGGAGGAGTGGGAGGAGAGTGGGAAAGGGAAAAGATATTCTGATGAAGTGAAAATTTAAAAGTTTAAATGGATAGTTCTATTTAAGTTTTTAATTCATTAATAAAATAATAATATCTTTTCTTTATAAATTATTTCTACCGTCTTCTTTCCTTCTCAACTCACGCAGTGTTCACAGCCTCGGGAGATGGTCGAGCCATGTGTTTCGGAGCCAAATCTGGCACTCTGTTGAGGGTCTTCAAGGGTCACGAGGTGTCGGTCAATGCGCTGCAGGTGAGTCTTGACTGGAGTTAATCGATTAATGGAGGGAGAAGATTATATTAATAATTATTATATTATATAATTTTTAAGTGAAATAGTTGTTTAACGGGCTAATTATATTTTGCTAGAAGATTTCGTTTCAGTGACGTGTCTTCATTACACAAAATGAACGTTACCATAGCAAAGCTCATTAGATGTACGATTCATTTTTTTATTCGTCAAAGCAGATCGCGTCAGGGAAGTTGTTCACGGCGTCCTACGACATGAGCCTCAGGGTGTGGGACATTGCAGGACTGAGGGACCTCGTGATCATGAAGAAAGGAAACGTTTTCGACGAAAATCTAGAAGCTTCAAGGAAAAAGAACAAAGAAAAAGTGGTTGAAGAGGAAAAAGATGATGATGATGAGGATGACGTTGGTGATGGTGTGGAGAAAAAGTCGGAAATTGATAAAACTGAAATATCCAATATTGAATAATTTGAATAACTTTTAAAATGATTCTATGAATATCTGCATACTCTTAGCAACTTTCAGAACACTGATATACCTTTCTAGTTAGCTGCCATTTATAGTGATCAATTGTTTTTTAAACTTTCGTTCCTATAAAAGCTCATTAAAACACGTCATACTAAATAATTCATCAGAAAATCTTTGAACAGCTTCAAATTCAATAGAGATGGCATTCCATTCATCATTTTTATGCATCATATCTTTGAAATTAATCACTTCCTAGTTTTAGTATTATCCCTTCAATTAGTTCTTAAGGTATTTGAACAATATTTTAGCTTTCATATATTGTATTTTTTTAACTTGAATGAACTTGATCGAACTTTTTTTTGTTCAATTTCTTCATTAATATTTTGTTCAATTCCAATATAAAATAAGAAGAACACTGACTCAAAATATCTCAGACAAAAAGTCTATCATGACATAGATAAATTCATCAAATAAAATATTCTAAAAAGTTTGAATTGTCCGATAGAAAGCAATAAGTTAATTATAAACCTTCACAGCCTCAAAATCAGGTGGTGATCTCCAACCTGTCTTTAATCTCAGCCAGAACTTTTTGAACACTCGCCAGTTGCACCTGCATGTTCTCAACGTTTTCAGCCATCTGGTCTTTCACTTCATCATCGTCATCTCCCGCCATTTCATCCTTCGTAAGAATGAGACTGTACTGATCGTGCAGACGCCGGTAGGAACGAGGAACCATCCCGAACAAGGTCTTCAGTTCGTAACTTAAACTGCCATACTCTTCCGCTTGCAAACGTTTGCATTTGAACTTTTTTCTCAACAGTAGCAGCCACGAGATGTCTTTGAGAAACTTGAGGTTGATTCTCGACTTGAGTTCGCTACCCACCCTTGCGACCAGATCTTCGTCCGGTTGTCTGATGATGGCGAGGATGAGAATCGCGACACAACTGCAGTACATGCAGATGACGAACTTCAGAAACAACAACTTGTCGACTTTGTCTTCCATGCTATCCGGCATCTGATCCAGCTCACCCATGCCGAACAGCGTCACAAACGATATGTGCATCGGCTTGTCGACTTCGGCACTGGTGTAGCGGGAGAGGAGCGTCTTGAAGGAAAGAGCGAATCCGACGTAGACGAAAGTGAACATGAAGACAAAGCAGACGATGTACTTGATCATTGAACTTTTCAGTGCCACGGAGAAGGCGCTGAGATAGCTGGTGTAGGAGAGGTAGAAGGTGGGTCGGATCCAGCCCAGGATCATTATGACAGCCACCAACTCGAAGTAGTGGCGTCTCAAAATCTCCGTTTTGAAGGCGAAAACTCTCAGAATGAAGCTGATCAAGAGGGTTAGATCGTAGAATGGAAAGTATGTCACAACCGTCCATGCACTCACGCCCACGCCTGCTCCTTTGATGAGTCTACAAAAACCTATCAATTGCAGCATTGCAAACACGAAACTAAGCAGAGGCCATATGCAAAATAAAAATTCGCCGTGGTTTGAAGCGATGACACGTCTGACTTGGTCGCATGTCTCAGATTCGTTGTAGTAGGGTGTTTTGTTGCTGGAGTGAACGTAGCAAGCCTCCAGTGAGGTGAAACTGGGAGATTTCTTGTTGATCGTGTCCCACGTGAAGATGCACATGAAGACGACCTAGAAATTGAATGTAAGAAAAAATATTTTTAGGTTGTTAAATTAAGTTTATTTATTAGAAATAAAAATCATTAAAATTTCTTAAATGCTTTCTATAAAGCATCTCAACAGCCTCTTAAGTCATGCTACCAAAACAGACTGACCTGTATACAGAACAAGACGGCCCTGATGAGCTTACTCCAGCAAACATAATCACGAATGAGGTGTCTGATCGGGTCCAGGCCTATCATCTTCGCTGCTCTCGAGTCTCCATCCACCGAAGAAGCGATGATCCTTTCCAGGTCAGACACGCCCGACTCACGTTCCAGAGACTGTAACTCACCATGATGTGTCAACTCGATGGTTTGTGGCAATCCAGTGCCAAGGTAGTACTCCTCGTTCAGCATGGTGTCAGGAATCATGTTGCTCACGTCGTATTGGCACGCATCCTCGTTGATCGAGGTTTTGAAGGCGCCCTCGATGCTCCAGAACAACTCGAGCATCTGGTCTGCCTGCATGCTGCACGCGTGTTCAACGGCACTTTTGTCGCCAAACTCGTCAAAGCCAACGCTGAGAGCCGCCTTCAACTCCGCTCCAGGGTACAAGCGGGAAAGACTCAGAACCACCTGTTTGAGCTTTGGGAATGCTTCGGGAAGGCAACGGTAACAGAATGTTGCCAAGTGAAAGTACGACTTGCCGCTGAGAAACTCTCTGGAGAAGTCGACGTTCTGAACGATGAAGTCGACACTTTCGGGGTCGGCTCGTTTGATGAACTTCTCCAAATTTGGATCGAAGCCGATCGCGCACAAGGCCCTCAGCGCATCTAAATCCTTGTTTGTCACTAGGTACTCATTGAACTCGAGGCTGCTAATTAGTTTGTAGGAAGGAGTAAGAAGACACGAAACAAACGAGTTTTTCAGGAGGTTTGCAACTTTTGGGTTCAAAATGCCATCATCTCCCGTCCAAACCTTGCACGCGTTTTGGACAAATTGTGAAAAATCTTTTTTTTTCTTCTCAGTGATCCTGAATTGAACCTTGGCTGCAAACTCTTTCGATGAGAGAAAGTTCAAGAAGACAGAGCCCTCGGTGACTGCGACGCATTCAGGAGGACTTGCGGTTATCTCCAGGTCAAATTCTTCTCTGAAACTTTTCAAAACCTCTTTGAAATCCCATTTAGTTTCAATTTCTATTGACGAATCTCCAAGCGATGAGAATATTTGCCATTTAACTTTCACCTCGGTCTTGGGCTTTACAAGGTAGATTTTGAACTTCATTTTGACAACTCTTCGAGCCAACAAATGTTTAAAAAACTTTTGACAGTTAATTACAAATGTTGGTTATGCCATCACAACCACAACAGTTAATAGGTCGTTTGATGCACGTTCAATGCAACCTCACAAGTGATGCTACAGCAGCTAGCAGCCAGTACTTTATCACAAATTGTCTACAGCTAGTTTCAAATTATCCTGGTATTCATGCATCATCATCATCACCGCCGTCATCGTCTTCGCCATCATCATCATCTTTATCACCACCACCGTCATCATCACCATCAACGTCATCATCATTTTATAAAATTTCAAAATCTTTAATATTTAAATTTAAGTTTTTCTTTTTTTACATTTTTCATTTTGCCCTCACGAAATATGACTCAAGCTATTAAATTCACACTGTCTGTCTCAGAGGCCACTTAAGAAGGAACTTTTCATTTTTTCACATTCAATTAGTACTTTTTCATTCCAAAAATTGTAAAAAATAAAGAAATTGAAAGTAAAATTTTTGTTAAATAGTCCGTAATAGTGAAGAAATAATGGTGAAAGTTAGAATAAGAATGAAAATGAGATAAAATGAGTTTCATTGCAGAAGCTAAGATTATGAATTAACATGAAAGAACCTATAAAAGCTTCATGAGTTATAACTTTATTTCTTCCAAAATAAAGCGCATAATAAATTCAAGAAAAATACTTATAAAAACTAAAACTCATATAAGCTAAAAAAACTTTAAAAACTAAGACTCATATAAAAACAAACCTTCTGCTCAACAGCGTGATTTTCTCCAAGGCATTCATTTTGAAGGAAATAAAAATAAACGGGTCGTCAAAACGACATAGTCGAATTATATTTCTAGTACACGTCTAAGAGGACTGCACGAGTATTTGCAAGTGGTGAGGACGTCAGAGTAATTCTTTTTTTACTGTAAAGCGAGACAAATATCTGTCATAGGATCTTAAGGGAACGATGATGAATGTATCATTATTTCAAACCACCTTTTCCCCCTCTTCATCATCTTCTTCTTTCAGTAATTATTCCATACTGAGTTTATTTTTATGCTTTTCATCTTTTCAGCAAACATTAGTTTCTACCCCCTATCTTTCCCTTCCTCCCTCCCTTCCTCACTTCCTCCATCCTTCCTCTAATCATCTTCCACCTCTTTCCCTTCCTCCCTTCCTTCCTTCCTCCCTCTTCTATCCATCCTCCAATCACCTCCCTCCCTTCCTCCTTTCCTTCCTTTCCACCTTCCTCCCTTCTTTCCTCTTCCATCCATCCTCCAATCACCTCCATCAGTCAGCGACGATTGCTCATCCAAACCTTGTCAATGCAAGCACGCCTCCTGGACGCTCAACAATGTCTTCAGGACATCATCATCATAATCACACTCTTTTTTATGTTTTTATTATTTTTATTTTTTGTTTGCATTTTTCTTTACAAAGTTTACAATTTCTATCTTCATTTCCCTCATCACCACCAACATCACTCACATCGCCATCTCCATTATCACAAACAACAGGTTTACCATCATTATCATAAACACCATCATCATCACCATCATCATCATAACCATCATCATCACCTTCATCATCACCATTATACCTTCCATTATCATCATTTTGGAAGTTTAAGACACTATTTCAAGATTAAAAAACTCTATCGATGAAGATGCACACAAACATGTGAAGATATACACACATAAAAACATACATATATAGGCGTATACATAAAAAATCCATGCATAAAAATACAAACACAAAATTCTGATACAAACACATAATTCTGATACTAACACAGAATTCTGATACTAACACAGAATTCTGATACTAACACAGAATTCTGATACAACAATCATACTACCCGATACACACATGCAAAGAAGCTTACATACAAATAAAGACACATACAAAGAGACACACATACAACAATTTCTAGTGTCAAGTTATTACACCAAAAACGATTATATTTTGTCACGTTTTTGGTATTAATACCAATCAACTCCCTGCTCCATTATTACCTAGGCTTTTGTGTGTGTGTGTGTGTGTGTGTGTGTGTGTGTGTGTGTGTGTGTGTATGTGTGTGTGTGTGTGTGTGTGTGTGTGTGTGTGTGTGTGTGTGTGTGTGTGTGTGTGTGTGTGTGTGTGTTTGTGTGTGTGTGTGTGTGTGTGTGTGTGTGTGTGTGTGTGTGTGTGTGTGTGTGTGTGTATGTGTGTGTGTGTGTGTGTGTGTGTGTGTGTGTGTGTGTGTGTGTGTGTGTGTGTGTGTGTGTGTGTGTGTGTGTGTGTGTGTGTGTGTGTGTGTGTGTGTGTGTGTGTGTGTGTGTGTGTGTGTGTGTGTGTGTGTGTGTGTGTGTGTGTGTGTGTGTGTGTGTGTGTGTGTGTGTGTGTGTGTGTGTGTGTGTGTGTGTGTGTGTGTGTGTGTGTGTGTGTGTGTGTGTGTGTGTGTGTGTGTGTGTGTGTGTGTGTGTGTGTGTGTGTGTGTGTGTGTGTGTGTGTGTGTGTGTGTGTGTGTGTGTGTGTGTGTGTGTGTGTGTGTGTGTGTGTGTGTGTGTGTGTGTGTGTGTGTGTGTGTGTGTGTGTGTGTGTGTGTGTGTGTGTGTGTGTGTGTGTGTGTGTGTGTGTGTGTGTGTGTGTGTGTGTGTGTGTGTGTGTGTGTGTGTGTGTGTGTGTGTGTGTGTGTGTGTGTGTGTGTGTGTGTGTGTGTGTGTGTGTGTGTGTGTGTGTGTGGGTGAATCATTTTATGTGTAACATTATAAATTTGAAGAACCCATGAGGCATTGTTCAATATTACGCTTCAATGCTTCTGTCTTGTCATGATGGTGGATGTGGGAATGGGTGCTTGTGGTGGCGGTGCTGTGAAGTGGAGTGGATGGGGTGGGGGTAATATGGTGGAAGCATGGTGGTGTGGAAGGGTGAAGGAAGCTGTGTACGTGAATGAATGATAAAACATTAATAAAAGTCTGCAGCGCCACACAATCTTCCATTTTGAATGCCTCCATTTCTCTCTCCATCATTAATTTTCTATTTTCAAAAATCAGGCGCTTCACTATCTCCTCGACCGATTCAATTCTTTTCATTCAACTTGCCATGCGCAACTTCGCGAACAATGGCGTCGTTATTTAGTGCCTCTTTCGCAGTATCTTTTTCCTATGGGACACACTCGTGTATTAAATTCATGCCAATCTTGCTTCTTTGCAATTATAACTTTCAAAATTGTATTATTCTTGTCATTTATTTCGCCATTTATTCCGAGCACTAAAGTCCGCCTGGGTTTACGCTGCTTTGAAAATAGTTTTCGTAATATTGTAATGTCATTTATTGAATCGATGATTGGCTTTTTGAAAACGTTTTTTTTATAATTTTTATTAAAATTATCATTTTTATTTAGTTTTTTTAAAAATAGTTAAAATTGTATTTTAATTTTTGAAGATTTAGCTACATTTGTATTGTTAGAATTAAAAAATCACATGACTCCCTTTTGCCTCAACGCATCTTTCCCTGCCTTCGCACCATCGACAACCTTCCCTTCCACGCACACCACCCACGTTAGTTCCTAACTCCCACATCGTCCGCTCCATTCTCTCGCCTCAGCATCCATCTTTTCTACTTTATCTCCTTCCTGAATCGTCCTTCTCCCATCATCCTCAATAATTCACAGTTCTGACACATTTTAATCTTTTTGTAATCGCTCCTCTCCCAATGCTAATATTTGAATTTAAACATTAATTTTTAATTATTATTTATATAAAATATTATTAATCGAATTAACTTTATTTTAATTGAAGTTTTTGAACAGTTACAGTTTGTGACATGCTTAAAATCCTCTTTACGTTATGAAAGTTTCAAACTGCACTTTTCTAATCTCCAAAATAAAATATCTTCAAAAATATCAGTTATTGAAACTAAATCCGTTTGTACTCTAAATATATGTAAGCCGAATAAACTCAAATTTGAAAATTTCACAATTTTGAATCATTTGTTTCAACACATCTATCCTCCAACTTTCCAAATCTATCATAACACTAACCAAACCTGTAACCGAAGTCTAAAACTACCACTCAAGCACCACACCACAACACCAAGCGGCCTTCAAAAGTGCGCGACTGACACCCAAACAATAATCGAGAACATCCTCAAAGAACCGATCAGTAGGCCGTCAATTTGCCATTTCTAATTGACGACGTCGGTTGTGGTGGTGGCGGTTGTGGTGGTGGTGATGGTTGTGGTGGTGGAAGATGCTGCAGTGACAACAATGCCTAAGGATGACTGATGTACCTCCTCAGCTCGCTTCAGCAGGCTTTCTTCTTTTCTTTTGTGTGTGTGTGTTTGTGTGTGTGTGTGTTTGTGTGTGTGTGTGTTTGTGTGTGTGTGTGTGTTTGTGTGGGTGTTTGTGTGTGTGTGTGTCTTTGTGTGTGTGTGTGTGTGTGTGTGTGTGTGTGTGTGTGTGTGTGTGTGTGTGTGTGTGTGTGGGTGTGTGGGGGTGGTTTTTTGTTTTTCCACGTTGTTGGAAGTTTTATTCCACAAATTCTTTTTCTCTTATTTGTGAAATCATAAATTAATTATTTCGAATATTTCCATTGTAAACAAAATCATTCGGCATTTCCTGGTCAGCTTTGAAGCCATAAATCGAAAATGTTAAGTTTTGAAGTAAGTAAAATAAATGATTTAATCCAGCGTTAATCTCAGCGCCTGAAAATCATTGTTTAAAAGTGAATCAATTTTTCTGGTTTAATTCGCTTTAAATCAAACAAATAAGTTTCCGTTAAAAATTCACCCTAATTTTCGTTTTTTTTCTTCACATTGGCTACCTCAAAATAATAAATCCTCCTTCATTAAATAACTAATTTTTTACTTCATAATTCAAAGGTAGTTTGAGAGACGGGGAGGTGTCAAAGGTTGTCCAATTTATTAAGAGTTATGATTCCTCGAAGATTGAGGCATCACTAACCATCATTACTTGCCTTGAAAAACGTCCCGACTCTTCATCTTTCAGATTTTCAAATATTTCGAATAGGTTTATCATACTTCACGTAGTTTTTTCAAAGGATTTTCTGTAACAACTCCACACACAGCAACCCAACATGGCATTTCTACTATCTCACTTTCATTTAAATATTCACAAAGAAAACACATTTTATTACTTTAAAAAAAATAAAAGCTTTTTCCTTCTTTCAATATCACCACCAAAGACAACGAAAAGCGAGGTCATCCAGGGGTCACGCGCATCTTTTCACGTGACCTTGTCTGTTTATCGCTCACCACTCTGCATGACCTGCAAGTCATCGCTGTGTTACAATCTGATGGGTTGGTGGTGGGGGTGATGATGATGACGATGATGATGATGATGATGAGAATGATGATGACGATGATGATGATGATGAGGATGAGGATGATGCGAGAGAGAATGATAAGTGCGTGTTTGCATCTCTGAGAATACTTTTATTCATTGATAATGCATCTGTTTTAAATCCTTCTCGCCATTCACCGAACCATTTATCAAACTCACATCAGGCCATTCACGCCTCCGATGCAACTAATATGCCTACACATCATTTTTTGCTTATACAATGTCCACGACATGCCTTACAAATGCACGAATATAAGACACACACTGACACATGTTTTTATTCAGTATTTTTATACACGTATGAACCTACACACACGCACACAAACACACACACAAGCCCACACACACACACACACACACACACACATACACACACACACATACATGCACGTATACTAAAGTTATATTAAAGACTTTATAATATGATAAAGAACCTTTGAGTGTTGTGGAGAATCATTACAGACATTACGGAAAACCGTTCTAATGGCAGCCTACGCGCTCCTATGCCCACCACTTGCAAGAGTCTGCCTTGCCATAAAAGGAACTCTAAGTCTGTCTGAAGTTATAAAGAATGTTCAAAAACCAATTGAAGTAGTAATGGCATGATAGAAGCTGAGGATTTTTGTGTTTTGTGACAGTTTCGAGACTTTATTGAAGTGAACCAACGGATAAAACTTATTTTATCGAAAGATGAACCTAAAAAGTACAATTTCCATCTTCATTTGCTTGTTTCTCAGCCACGACTCAAGAGTCCACTCCAAAACCACTGTCACCTGCTACAACAACCACTCGCAAGGGTCAGTCAACGAATGCTGGCATGACGGCGACCTTCCAAACCACGCCAACGAACCCATAAATCGACCATTCAGCTCAATAGAACCTCTTCCAGATGAGTTGAACATGCACAAAAAGTTTAAAAGAATCAATGGACTTGTCATGAGACATCGGAAAGGTAGGTATAAAGAGGTCACCTATTACAGGAAACGTAACTTGTACCGTACGCTACTGAGACGGCATATGCTGAAAAGACTCAAAAAGAAACACGTGAGAAGGGAAGTAAAGGGTTTGGTGGGTTATGGTGAAAAGGGAGAATCGATTGTGGAATACTCGTTCAAAACGGAAGGCAGTTACGCTTTCCTGGCGAAAATGTCCCCACGAATCGCTTTGAGTGTTTTCATGAAACTCAAGACTCGCAGGATAAATGCACTGTTATTTTTGATCTTCAAAACACCGACAAGAACAAGCAGTCAACCCCGCCACAACTCATCAAGCAACATCGAACCGTCTTTCAGTCACAAACACCACCCATACGCTCTTCTCGAGATCGCTGAAGGCAAAGTGAGGTTCATCCTGGATTTCGGCAAAGTCTTGAAGATTTCCTCTGAGCAGGTTGTCAGTGATGGTCAGTGGCATGAAGTGACGGTGGGCTGGAGTGGTGGTCAAGTGGTGTTGGGAGTGGATGGAGAAACGAACACTGAAGCCATCAGCAACCTTGTTTTTACACAACTCGGCCACTCCTTCAGACCCTCCAAAAGCCACTCTCCCGTCCACAAAACCTTCATGAAGTGGCATGTCCACTTGGCTGCACTGCCACCACAGCACTCTGAACTCATGCCTAAAAAGGTGGGTTCCTTTTGTCTCGTAACAAAAATCAAGTGATTCGATCAATATTTAGCAGCTAGACTCTCAAACCACTGAAACCACACCAGCTCAGAGAGCTTTCTGGCTTCGTGGGCTGCATGAGTGGCATCACCTTCGAAGACATTCCCGTGAAGTTGCTCGAGAGGAGGAGTTGGTCGACTCACCAAATCGAAAAGGGCTGCGCTCGTAAGTAGGAGCGAATAATCAGTCTTGAAGATTTTTGTTACTATTAATAAACTCTAATTTAATTTTTAAAACTAATTTGCAACTCATATTCAATCACTTAAACTATTAGTCAACACTTTAATATTTTCGACTTTTTTCAATCCTCAAGCGACTGACGACGCGAAGGCTCTTTGCGACATCAACCACTGCAGCAATGGCGGGTCATGTGAGATGAGACTAGACCTGGATTTGAAGTTTGTACCTTCGTGCAACTGTGATCTCACTTCTTACAGCGGTGCCACCTGTTCTGAAGGTTAGATGTTAATTTAAAATAAAGCAAACATAAGCGAGAACTAAATTATTCCATGACAGACAGCATAGCGTACAGCTTTGGTGGAGGAGGTGGTTTGATGAAATTTAAATTCGACAAGATGGCCGACACCAAGAAGGATTGGATTGCATTTGGTCTGAGTACCTTGGTTGAGGATGCTGTGCTGCTGCGACTGATTGGAAAATCAGACTTCGTTCAAGTTGAAATGGTGGGTGCTTCATGGCTAAATCAGTCTAAAAACGTTGTTATTTCAAATTTTAAATAAATTGTTGGAGAAAATTTCTAAATTGCATTAAAAGTATAAAAAACGTAAAAATAGTTATTTTTCATCGCCTTCTATTTTCATTTTTTGCGACCTCTACTTCGTCAAAACGACTAAATCCTTTTCGTTCTCTTTCAACCAACTGGATGTGTATTTGATGGTCGGGTCAAGGATCAAATCGATCAGATCTTTCGTGCAAACCATCCCTCTGACGTTGTCAGGAAAACTTTTTTCGAGCAAATTAAACATTTCGTCATTGATTGGCTCTCCGTAAGTGGTGAGAACTTTGCGGAGTTTTGAGATCAAGAGATGACCCCCTTCTCCCGCCATGCAGCCAAACCCTAAAGCTCCTCCGATGTTTGGACCTCCGTCTGTCATGTCCTGGTAAAAAAGTTTAAATTTTGATCTTGCTATTTTGAATTTAAAAAAACTTTGAAATAAAAAAATATGTTTGAGATTCAATTTGTTTTAAAAAACCTCTCTTTCTTTGAAAACTTCGAACGCCTTTTCCAACTCTTCCCTGGAGCCCCTCTCTCCTTGTGGCAAGTTGGCCAGTAAGTCCAGCAACTCCACAAATAACAACTTCCCGTTACCTTTTTTGAAAAATAAATTCACAAAATAATCAGTTTTATAATTTTTATTTAGTTTGAAAAGCTACGAACCGTCTGCATCCACTTCATCGATGATTTCTTGCACTTCGGCTTGTGACACAATCTGGCCATAGGCTCGTATGAAGGTTCCGAGATCAGGGATGTCCATTTCATCTTCTCCGTCGTGTTCTGAATCAAACACATCGAACACTTCTCGAATCTTTTCCACGTATTCCGTAGGCAACTTTTGCGACATCGCTATCGTTCAGTAAAAATGTACCTTCTATATTTAATAAATTCTATTTAAAGTATAATAATGATTCAAATACTTATACACAAAATTATACTTTTGAGTCTTAAAGTTTAAGACTTTAAAGTTTAAAGTTTAAGACCATTTAAATTTCAAATTTAAACTATCCGAACAGGAATGGGCAGTTTATGAACGCTATAATTATAAAATAAATTGATATAAATGTAATTCAATAATAAAATAAAAATAACATCGAAATCAGGTAAAAGGCAGCATATTTGTGAGATACAACTTGGGTTTGATGGAACACAAGGTGGGACAAGATTATAAGGTGAACGACGACCTCTACCATAAGGTCAGCTTCGTCAGGACAGGCCAAAACTGCACCCTCAACGTGGATGACCGCTCGATTGACACTCTCAATCCCGGAGGACAGCAGCATGTGGTGTTCAATGACCAAAAGGAGTTGTGGATCGGAGCGCTGGAACTGAAAAATAACGCTCTAGCGAAAATATTTAGAGGAACTTTAGTGGGTGAGTAGTTCTCGTGAAGTTATTCAAAAACTTA
This sequence comes from Piscicola geometra, assembly GCA_943735955.1. NCBI lineage: Eukaryota > Metazoa > Annelida > Clitellata > Hirudinida > Piscicolidae > Piscicola > Piscicola geometra. Next base: position 7,033,082 of record OX030965.1, on the reverse strand, counting down.
TTTTGATTACAGCTTTTTCAAACCTACAGGATTAGTGTTTAACAGTAAGAGAGTGTTGGACTTGGCTGCTGAAGGAGATCGAAGGGTACACCTGCAAGGAAACATTGAACTAGACACCAAGCCCCTCAAACTCGTTCCGCTGTGAGTTTACCGTGCCTTTAAGGATTTGATTAGGTTTTTTAGAGTATTTAAAAATATGGTTTTAAAGTGTTTAAATATATTAATTTATTAAATACTACTTCATTAAAATTTATCAATTATGAAACCAGTTTCACGTCTTATGCAAAATCGGTCACACCGACGTACAAAGGAAACACTGGAGTGACCAGTAAGTTCGCGTTTGGAAGCTCAAACAACATGGTAATTTGAATCTAACTTTATTTATGCACACATTTCAATTTCATGCGACAAATTTACTTTGAATGCTCATATTTCAGCTAAAAAAGAACTTCAAAAATATTTAAATTAACTATGGATTGAAGCAAAACCCATAAGACCTCTCAAACACCCATGCATGCCAGACGAAGGAGGAAACCTTCCCATCTGAGAACGACGACATCATTGTTTCGGTCTTGGACTGCCCTTCCAATGACGTAACCAGGCATCCGGGAGATAACTACTATGACTGCAACTCGGAAAGAGAAGATTCCATCATTACTCCAGTCATCCAGTGGCTTTATACGGGAAAGGATGCATGGCAAGTCATCACTACTACTACTGCCGCCACTGAAATGTTGTAAGTGGGATTTTGGGATTTTGTATATTTATCATTATTTATATCTTATATTTATTATAGAAATTCGTAGCAAATATTAGATGGTCTTCGTTTATAATGCAGACCATCCAGCGTGAATCCATCGACTTACACAACGACCCACGAGCTATACAGCATCACTCCAGCCTCCCCTCCTTTCCACTCCACTACAACGAAGCTGGATAGGGGAACTAAACACACCGAAAAACTTTTCAAAACCAATATATCACAAACGAAGAGCCAAAGGACCGAAAAGAACAGACCAGCCACGAAGCAGACGCCTGTCAAGTTCACCAGGGTGGCGTGGTCTGACAGGTACAATCCCAACGGAAACGAGGTAAAGTCTTACTTCATTTCGAACGAATTTGATCGAGAAAAGTCACCGAACATCTGGGTGAACGAAGGAAGGGAATCCATCATGCAACCAACGTCGCAAGACGAGATGCTGGCTTTGTACCCGAACGAAGGCAGTTCCTTTCGCATGAACATCACCCTCATCATCATCATCATCCTCGCCATCCTCCTCCTCTCGCTCATCCTCTTCTGGCTGATGCTGGGACGCTGTAGACAGCGACAGAAGAAGGAGAGGATGGTCGGAGGCAAGGGAGTTTGCAGCAGCAGCAACGCCATGCAGCAGAAACTGTTGGGAGAGGCTAACCCTGTGGTGGTTGGTCTGAGCGATGCCGATCCCGCTGGTGAGATGCTCCACTGGTTGATACTTTTGTATTGGGAATTTAAATATTGAATTGTTTTAAATTTGAAATATAATGATGATAATAACGATAAGGATGACGATGATGATGACGATAAGGACGATGATGATGACGATGACAGGGAAATAAGAGTGACAATAAACATTAAAGAACGAAATACATTCAATACAACTCCCATTTTTATAAATTTACGAGTTAAAGACCTCTCTAGCCTCCAAAACCACCCTCCCCTCACCTCCACCACTCACAGGCGCAGTGACGACGAACAGGAAAGCACTGGAGCTGGAGAAGAGGTCCTTCTACCACTGCAGTGGCTCCTTCGTCTCGCCAACCACACTGAAGGCCGACGTGACCAGGGTTAAAGAGGGCGAGGAGAGGCCTAGAGAGGTGAAGGAGTGGTATGTGTGAGGGGGTTAGGGTTAAATTTTAAAGGGGTTGAAATTATGTTATGGGGAAGAGTTTTGGCAAAGTGGAGACTAGGTTTTTGTGAATATTGGTTGGTTTGAAAAAGCTTGGTTCAGGAGAAAGATGGTTTAGAAGCGGGTAATGGTGAGGTGCTTTATTTAAATAATTTTTTTCAGTTGTTTTTTTCTCCAAAAACTTTTTATTTTTAGTAATGTTATTTGTCTTCAATATTTTTGGTAAATCTGTTATACAAGGATTTCATTTGTGCAAAGGATTTAATCAAATTTTATTTTTCCAGCATTCAAAAAAAGCAAAATAAAAATAATTTTTGGTAGATTTCACAAACCTCTATATAACTTGTTAATGAGAAAACGCCATATTGCCGTTGTCTTTCAAGCCACTGTGCTTCTTCGTGAATAAAATGAATTTCTAAAATTCAAAAGTTTCATAATTTATTCTTTAAAGCCTTTGAATCAAAAAGAAGACGCCTCTGGTAGGAGATTTGACAGAAAATAAATGGACGTAAATCAATTATAAGCCATAGGCATGAGTATGGTAAAGTATATCAAATCTCATAAGACCCTGAAGGAAATGATGAGGGAAAGACGCTGAAATAATAATTATGGTGTAAAGTGAGTAACAAAGAATTGAGAGAATGATAGAGGAAAAGGTTCAAAAACAAAAGATAATCTTAATCCCTGATCATTTGTCTGATAACTGAAGCTTTTGTAGCATTCACACAGCCATAACATATGCCATTATTCCTTACAAACCCAACGAAATAATTAAACCACAAATTAAAAAAACACCACACATAAATAGTCAACACACCCTTAAATGTCATCAAAACCCGGCATGAAGAAATCACTCGCGAACGCTACAACTTCCGAGCGGAGCTGAGCGATCTGCGCCTGGGCGGTCTCGTTCAACTGCAGACTCGCCTTGAACTCCTTCAGCGTAGGTCCACAGCCCTTCATCGCCTCCAGGGTTATCTGGATGCCTGTGCAGTGGCGCAATCAAAAGGTGTTGGTGAAATTGCAAAGTCAATTTAGTTATTTTAAATATAATTAAAAATACTAAAAATTAAAAAAATTTCTTTAATTAGGAAAAAATGCAAAAAATCGAATTATTTTCTTTAATTAAAAATAATTTGATTAAATTTAAATCAAGTGAAGTGGGTTTAATGAGCGACCTCTGTGGACAAAGTCAGCAACTTTCTTGATGTCGTCCTCTTTCAGACCTCTTGACGTCAGAGCCGGAGTGCCGAACCTTCAATAACAAAGAATAAATATAATTTAAAATGTTAAAATTGATAACAAATGAATTAAACGCGAAAATAATTAATCTTTAAATTAAAAAAATGAATTAATAGCGAAAATGGGTTTAAAAAATAACGTATAAATAAATACCAATAAAAATTAAGTATATCGAAAATTTAAAAAAAAAACGACGAAAATTCTATCCATCGCAATAATTTTTCACCCCAGCCTAACACCACCCCCAATCACCCCATCAAATAAGCACTCCCACAACCACACACACTCCAACCTGAGACCAGAGGGTCTAAGGGCGCTTTTGTCGCCGGGACAGGTGTTCTTGTTGACGGCGATGTTCGCGTCCTCGAGAATCTTCTCAGCCTTGCCCCCGTCGAGTCCGACCGGTCGGAGGTCGAGCAGGATCAGGTGGTTGTCGGTGCCGCCTGGTGGGTTGGAGGGTTTGGGAAGTGGGTGATGAGAGGGTTGAGGGGTTTGGGGAATGGGTGATGAGAGGGTTGAGGGGTTTGAGGTGGGTGATGAGAGGGTTGAGGGGTTTGAGGTGGGTGATGAGAGGGTTGAGGGGTTTGAGGTGGGTGATGAGAGGGTTGAGGGGTCTGAGGTGGGTGATGAGAGGGTTGAGGGTTTGGGAAGTGGGTGATGAGAGGGTTGAGGGGTTTGAGGTGGGTGATGAGAGGGTTGAGGGGTTTGAGGTGGGTGATGAGAGGGTTGAGGGGTCTGAGGTGGGTGATGAGAGGGTTGAGGGGTCTGAGGTGGGTGATGAGAGGGTTGAGGGGTCTGAGGTGGGTGATGAGAGGGTTGAGGGGTCTGAGGTGGGTGATGAGAGGGTTGAGGGGTCTGAGGTGGGTGATGAGAGGGTTGAGGGTTTGGGAAGTGGGTGATGAGAGGGTTGAGGGGTCTGAGGTGGGTGATGAGAGGGTTGAGGGGTCTGAGGTGGGTAATGAGAGGGTTGAGGGGTTTGAGGTGATGAGAATTGGGAGTACAGGGAAGGATTAAAACGTGTGTGTTTTATTTTGAGAATGTTATGATGAAGGAAGGAGGGATTTGATGATTTAAGGTGATTGATAATCACCACACACACACAGACACACACCACACACACACACACACACACACACACACACACACACACACACACACACACACACACACACACACACACACACACACACACCTGAGACGATAGTGTATCCCTTATCTTGCAGCTCCTTACAGAGCGTCTTGGCATTCAGGATGACTTGCTGTTGGTACTGCACGAATGAGGGACTCATCGCTTCCTTCAGAGCCACTCCGACAGCTGTGGTTGGTGTGGTGTTGGAGTGGAAGAGGTGGTGGAGTAGATGATAGTGGAATATATAGTGGAAGACGGAAATGCGTATGATGAGAAGTTGCATTGTCATAGAAAATTAAAATAAATAATAATGGTCTAGTTGGAGAATAATGGTCTAAATTGTATTGAAAAACTTTTTTAAAAAATTTAGTGAACGCCCACCAGCAATGTTGTTTTCGTGGGGGCCTCCCTGGAGCCCGGGGAAGACCGCTTCGTTGATCTTCTTCTCGTAATCGTACAACACATCCCCCTTTGGTCCAGTACTCTTCACCCCTTTGGATGGATGATGGGGTTGGTGGTTATGGGCAAGGGAGAGGGGGGTGAGAGGAAGGACAGTGAATATTTTATGAACTTGTTTGATAATTTTCCCATCAGATTTAAATACATTCCTTGGTTTTACCCATACTCCAAATACACCCATTGGCAAAAATAAATCAAACAACTTTTCCCTTCACTTTCAAAGAACAATCCACCCCCCCGCCCTTACTCACCCTTTCTGAAGAATATGATGCCAGAGCGTGGTCCGCGGAGGGTTTTGTGGGTGGTGGTGGTGACGATGTCACAGTACTCAAAGGGGCTTGGAACCACGCCTGCACACACCAGGCCTGGTGGGTAGGAAAGGAGCTTGGAGTTAGGAATACTTATGGAAATATTCATAAAAGCAATGATTATGTTGATTATAAAATAATTTGTGCAATTTGTGCAAGAATTCTCAAAATCATCATCATCATCATAACCTAATAATCATCATCATCATCACTACCCACCTGATATGTGTGCCATATCTGCCATTAGAATAGAGCCATTTTGATCTGCAATCTTCCGAAAGCGGCCATACTCGAGAGAGCGCGAGTAACAAGAAACTCCTGCTCAGATGGCAAATTGAAAATTTTATTGAATTATGTATTTTAATATTTTATAAAATTAAATCAGAATTGATTAGGTGGAAATTATTGATTTGAAAAAATGTAGGATGCAACCTGCAATGATGAGCTTGGGTCTGAAGAGCTTGGCATTTTCTTCAAGTTTGTCGTAGTCGATCAGACCAGTGGAGACGTCCAGTTTGTAGGGCATCGACTCAAAGAAAATGGAAGTAGCAGATATTTTCTTTGGTCCGTTGAAGAAGCCGTGAGAAAGATGGCCACCATCTGGCAAGTCCAGACCCATGATGCGACCATGGGGCTCGACGAGGGCGGTGTACACGGCAAAGTTGGCAGGCACGCCACTCAAGGGCTGGACGTTGCAGCCCCACTGTTCCGGGTCCAGTTTGAACGCCTCCAGAGCGCGCTTCATCGTCAGCCTCTCGATGCAGTCGATGAACTCGTTGCCCCCGTAGTACCTGAGGCCTGGCATGCCCTCTGCGTACTTGTTGGTCAAACACGAGCCCAGCGTCTCCTGCACCGCCTTTGAGCAGAAGTTCTCGCTGGCGATCATCTCCAAGCAGCCTTTTTGTCTCTTCTTCTCCTGAAGGATCAAGTCTAGCATTTCCGGATCGTACTTTTGCAGATCCAGTTTATCGGCTTGTCTTTCTACAGCTGACATTTCTAAATTGACCATGTTTTAAATATTATCAGCCTTGCTAAACTGAGGGTAAATGAGTTATTAAATATACTTATGATGAATAAAATAATAATTTTTCAAAATGAATACATGTATATCTTTCTAAAATACTCTTATAGAATATTATTGAATTATTCAAATAAAACCCACCTGAGAGGAGAAAACGTGAAGGCGCTAATAAGAGAGGCAAAAAGGACTAGAAACGTGCTTTTATATGCGTAGATTTCAAAAGCGCTGAACATTAAATACTCTAATTAAATGCGAAGTTTACAAACTTTTGAAAAAAAATTCTTAAATATGTCATTTTGTACTATGACCGATCAAATGCACTTCTTATTTTTATTAAAATGCAAGCGATTTAACATAGACTTTGGCATGTAAAGGATTAACACAAAATTAAAACTATATACAACGAAAGAAATAACTACAAATATACACATTTCGATGATATTAGAAGACATAGTTTCATAAGAAAGAATTTAAAGAAAGAATTAAAAGAAGAAACAGTGAAATATCACCTCTTCCTTATGCCTTGTCTATTGCGCTGTTACAGTAGAAGCAAAGCCGGTAAACACACTCATGATTTTAAAATAAATGTACAATTGTTTTTTTGACTATTCATCAGCACCAACAACCTTTCATCTTCGTCTTCTTCTTCCTCATCATCATCATCGTCATCATCATCACCTCCCTCCCTACAACTGTTCAGAACGATTCAGTCTTATGAGTTCTTCTTCCTCT
>OX030965.1:6951305-7021305 GCA_943735955.1 Piscicola geometra | reverse complement strand
ACTATCACGAAGCTGTGTGGGATGGTCGTGGTTGGTGGTGGGGTCGTGGTTGGTTGGTCGGGTCGTGGTTGGTTGGTTGGTGGGGTCGTGGTTGGTGGGGTCGTGGTGGGTTGGGTCGTGGTTGGTGGGGTCGTGGTGGGTTGGGTCGTGGTTGGTGGGGTCGTGGTTGGTGGGGTCGTGGTTGGTAAGGTCGTGGTTGGTGGGGTCGTGGTTGGTGGGGTCGTGGTTGGTGGGGTCGTGGTTGGTGGGGTCGTGGTTGATGGGGTCGTGGTTGGTGGGGTCGTGGTTGGTTGGGTCGTGGTTGGTTGGGTCGTGGTTGGTGGGGGGGTCGTGGTTGGTGGGGGGTCGTGGTTGGTGGGTGGGGGGCGGTAAGGGTTGTTGTGGGTTATACTGGGAGAGTCGGGGATTTGTTTTGTGTGGTGGTGATGATGATGATGGTGGTGGTGATGATGATGATAGCGGGGGTGATGATGATGATACATCATGAAATAAGTGACGGAAAAGTAATTGAATCCTAGAAAAACATCCCTTATCGACTCTATCAAGGCTTCGTCATCCCTAACCTTCCATCATTACATTCATTACCCCCTCAGTCCTCCCCACCTTCTTCCCCTACTTCCTAACCCCCCCTTCCCCCCCCCCCCAAAAACTAACTGGGCCACAATGGCCAGAGAGGGCGACCAGAACATGCTCATGTACTTCTCGGCTGCCCTGTGACCTCGGGTCAGGCGGACGTTGAACTCGTGGTCGAGTTCGTTGAAGTGCCGCAAAAAGTGACGCCCGTACAGAGACCACCGTCTCGAGCCCAGTAGGCCAGGGTCGCTGCGGAAGATCTGGTGGTGGTGGTGGTGGGTAGTGGTGTTGGGTGGGGGAGGATGATGGTGGTTGTGGTAATCAGAGGGAGGGTAGATGTTTTTATTGGTAGAGGTAGTGATAATGATGGAAGTTCATTAGTTATTCATTCAAAAAGCATTCTTTCATCCATTCATCCACTCATCCATGCATGCACCCATCCATTCATGCATCCAACGCTCCGTCCATCCATCCATGCATCCACTCATGCATGCATACACTGACAGCGAAGTTCTCGAAGAAGAAGTAGAGGATGGTCCAGATGGAGATGACAGGAGCCAGGAAGAGGTTGATGATGCCGATGATGAAGATGCGTCTGGAAAGACTGTGGTGGTGGTGATAGTAGTAGTAGTAGTAGTAGTAGTAGTAGTAGTAGTAGTAGTAGTAGTAGTAGTAGTAGTAGTAGTAGTAGTAGTAGTAGTAGTAGTAGTAGTAGTAGTAGTAGTTGTAGTAGTAGTAGTAGTGGAGGTGGTGATAGTAGTAGTGGTGGTAGTAGTAGTAGTAGTAGTAGTAGTAGTAGTAGTGGTGGTAGTAGTAGTAGTGGTGGAAGTAGTAGTAGTGGTGGTAGTAGTGGTAGTGGTGGTAGTAGTAGTAGTGGTGGTAGTGGTGGTAGTAGTAGTAGTGGTGGTAGTAGTGGTAGTGGTAGTAGTAGTAGTAGTGGTGGTAGTAATAGTAGTAGTATTACATTGTAGCCAGCTCGGTAGCCTTGTGTTCTTGCTTGTACTCTTGCCTCAGTTGCCAGTTGCTCTCGAAGGGAGCTCCTGGACCCCCTGTGGTGATGATGATGATGCTGATGGTTGTGATGATAATGATTCAATTGGTAGTAGTGATAATGATGATTAAATGATTATTAAAGTGAAGTAGAAGAAGTGACTAACAGAACAACACCATCTCGTAGTTGTACTTGAGACCGGAAGTGAAGAATACTCTAAGAATTGTGTAGCGCGAATTAATTTTGAAAATGCAACCTTCACTCATCAACCCACCCAGCCCTGTTACTACTTCAACCTTGCTTTTTTTTTCTTCCCTCCCTCTCCTCCACCCTCCCCCCTCCCTCTCCCTCTCCCCTTTTATTCCCTCTCACCCCACCCTCCCCCCTCCCTCCACCCACTTCTCTCCCCAAAAGGGTATATGGAACTTGACAGGTATTGTTGACTTGTTCACCATAGAAACCAAATAGTTCTTGAAGCGTAGGATCCGGTGGTAGATATCTGTTGGGATAGAATAATAATAAAACGAACCCAACTCATGTTATCCCTTCAACCCACTCTTTCCCTCAATCCTGCCATCTCCCATTCCCACACACTTCTCCACTTACACCACCTACACCACCTCCACACTTCTCCACTTACACCACCTACACCACTTACACCACCCACACCACCTACACCACCCACACCACCCAAACCACCCACATCACCTACACCACCAACACCACCCACACCACCTACACCACCAACACCACCCACACCACCTACACCACCCACACCACCCACACCACCTACACCACCTACTCCACCTACACCACCCACACCACCTACACCACCCAAACCACCCACACCACCCACACCACCCACACCACCTACACCACCCACACCACCCACACCACCTACACCACCTACACCACCTGCCCCACCTACACCACCTACACCACTCACACCACCCACACCACCCACACCACCCACACCACCTACACCACCTACACCACCTGCCCCACCTACACCACCTACCCCACACTTCTCCACTTACACCACCTACCCCACACTTCTCCACTTACACCACCTACACCACCCACACCACCTTCTTTGAACTTGTCACTCAGCCCCTCTTTTCCACCTTAAACTTTCCCCTTTCTCGCCCACATTCCAACTTTTTCGTTGTTTCCCCCATCCACTCCACCATACATTTTTCACACAACTCTTCCCTCCTCTACCATAAAATCTCCCCTCCCCCCACCCCCCTAAAACCCACCCACCCACCTAGTTCAGTGAGTTCCTGCCGACTGATGCACATGTGCAACTTCTTCTGCACCCGCATCAGTCGAGACTGCACCTCACGCCACGTCTGGTTCGATAGGTCCTTCTGGGGCGGGGCAAGGGGGAAGAGGGTTTGGGTGATGGGTGGATGACGGAAAGGTGGAGTGTTAGATAGACGGCTGAGTAGAACGAGAGAAATGGAAGGTTTTAAGTTTGTTAATGCGGCTTAATACCTACACAAAAAAGATAGAAAATTATAATTGCATTGCCATTTTCACCCCTACACTGAAATAATGAACCCGCCCACCCCCTCTCCCCTCCCTCCTCCCGAACAAACAGAAGAGATGGCGAGTGCATGCATGAAGAAGCACTTCATCTCCCAGTACTGCGAGACGTTGAGGAGGGACTTGAGGGAGCGGAAGAGGAGGTAGAAGGAGGTGACGATGAGAATGAGGATGAGAAGGGGGTGGAAACTGGTGGTGGGGTGGGATGGTCATGGAGATTTAGTGTTGGTGGTTTAGTAGGTTTTTAAAATTGACTTGATTTTCAGGATTTAATATAATTTTTAATTAGATATTTTTTAATATGAGAACATTTTATTATAAATAAAATATCTAATTAATATTTTTCTAAAGATAATTAATAAATAAAAGTTAATTCCATTATTTTTTAAATTAAACTCTCCTTGAGCCCCTTTGCCCTTCTCCACCAACTTGAGTCGGATCTGCTGCCAAGGGAGGACCGCGTCCGAGATGATGACCCGGTATGTCATGTTGAACTTGTCCTTGAAGAGAAGGTCATAGTTCACCGAGGTCATCAGAAAGGTCGGGAAGATCACTATGAACCACAGGGTGCTTTGGTGGGGGAGAATGGAATGGTTTGTTTTTTTGGAGATTTGAAAAAAAAAGTTAATTGGAAGTTTTAAATTATATTTTTTAATGCTGAATAATGATGATGATGATGGTAATGATGATTATGATAGTTATGATTATTCTTTTACATGAGCTGGAAGAAGTCTTGTAGCACCATGCACAAGAAGCCGTCCCTCTGCACGTAGTTGTAGATGCGAGTGAAGAACTCATCGAGGTCGGAAAGATGGTTCCATTGAGCTGTTGAGGGATGCAATGGTGGAAGGGATGGTGGTGGTATGAATGGGTTGTTGTTGTGAGGGTGGGATGGGTGGGTTGTTGTTGTGGGGGTGGGATGGATGAGTTGTTGTAATTGTTGTTGTAGGGGTGGGATGTTGAGAGATATAGGTGGGTTGTCAGCTAAAGGATGGATCGATGTGGAAGTTTACATAAAAACAGAGTAGTCAACCATACAAATATGTTTTAATGACTAGTTGTCAAAACCTAATAAATATTAAATGATATTAAATATTGCAACTAAATCACTACAGCAATTGTCGGCCTCTTCTGGCATCTGGATTACGAGGTTCTCTGGCGGGGGCAGCTCTTCATCCTCCTCATCCACCTCTCCCTGGTTTTCCAGCAGACGATACTCCGCAGAAAATGCTTCCGTCATATTTCAGTTTAAAGATTTGCTATTGAACCTATTTTTTCAGCTTAGATTATTGTTTTATAATTAAAAGCGCGTCAATAGACTACATTCTCTAGTGCGTAATATATGTCATTTAAGCAAAGATGCTGCTTAAATGATTTATTATTATTTTTTCTACAATAAGAATAATATCTAAAAAAATTATTTGGGTGCAATTTTCACAAATTATTCAATGAAATTGAGAAAATCTGACAATAATTATGCAGTATCTCAGATATGGTACTTAAAGGTCCTACGAACCAATCATATTTAGCGGCTCTACTAACCTACTTACATTATTTTTCAAACGAAGTATTTTCAAGCTCAATAGAATTATTTAATAAAAATTTAAATTAGTTTTAATAAAATAAATAATATCTCTATGTATTCATTGGTTTAAAGTTTGCACATAAATAATAATAATAATGACGAGCATTATTATAGTGGCGTATAACCCGAACGGGCTTCCAGGCCACTTAGGCTGCATATTTTCATTTGCGCCTTTGGGTTACTAGGGCATTGGTTGCACTTGAACCTAGGACCTTTCATTATTGGTCAAAGCCGAAAGTCGTTGCCGACTCAGCTACCCGTGCACCCATAAATCGTTTACTCTGAATGATACTCCATCCAATCGATTTGTATACTATAGTCTATAGTATACAAATCAATTCTAGTCTATAGACTATAGTATGAAACACTACCCTCATTTTTTAAATAAATATTTTGATACATGATCTATTTATCTGAAAAAAATGACTATTTATTGGTGGCGTTTCAGCAGGGTGACACAGTTCTCCAGAGGGGATTCTAATTTAAAGTTTTCCACACAACAAAACTTTTACAAAATCGAGGTTTATTTGAATGAGAAACCGTTTCTACTGACAACTTAGTAGCTTGTAACATATGCAGTAACTTGCGCATCTATTATAAGCAGACTAAATCAAAATTTTGGTTAACTATAGTAATTAAAAGTGTGAAAAATTATGTACCCTAAACTAGCACAAAAATGCTAAACTTTTATTCCTTAACCATGTCTGCAAATTAATAATTTATTTAAAATGTTAAAATATAAAAGAAACACTGAAAATATTCGAAAATTCTTTTAAAGGCATTAAAGTCTGATATGTAAAACCATGAGATTTTTAACTAATAAATGTAATTGTCGCTGTGAAATTGGTTGCCATTGAAAATTCGAAAATCAGTGAAAATCAGACGATGTTTGTGGAAAAAAGAGTTTTTCTTAAAAATCTAGTTCTTTTAACTTTTAATCTTGAAAATATTTCAAAATATTCATTGCACGTTTTGTGTTGTGAAAGTATGTTTACAAAAGTGTGAGTGGAGTTAGAATGAATCGAACTCGGATCCTTGGAACTCTTCCTCGTCTTCATCTTCATCTTCATCGTCGTCGTATTCGTCGAAGTTTCCAGCGTCTCCAGGTCCATTACACACAGGCACGTACGGTGGAGTGACCTGTGTTGAGTGGGTGGGTGTGCGGGTCTTTAATTTAGTTTAAATAAATGATTTATAAAACAACTGAAAAGAAAACAACAAACCACTTTGAAAAATAAAACCTAGAAATGAAGAAATAAAAAATATTTAAAATGGCAATAACCTTCTTTTTGAAAACTGCCATCCAGTCGGTGTCGGCAAAGAAAAGTGTTTTTCTGATGTCTTCCACTCCTGCCTTCATGCAGCCATTTCTCTTTGTTATGTCTACCTGCATGGATGGATGCATGGATGTATGGATGGAGGCATGGATGGAGGCATGGATGGATGCATGGATGGATGCATGAATGGATGCATGGATGGATGCATGGATGGATGCATGGATGGATGCATGGATGGATGCATGGATGGATGCATGGATGGATGCATGGATGGATGCATGGATGGATGCATGGATGGATGCATGGATGGATGCATGGATGGATGCATGGATGGATGCATGGATGGATGCATGGATGGATGCATGGATGGATGCATGGATGGATGCATGGATGGATGCATGGATGGATGAATGGATGCATGGATACATGGATGGGTGAACGGATGCATGAAAGAATAAATAAATTAATTTTTAAAAAGCTGATTTTCAGGCCTACCTGTAAGAAACTATCGACAAAGCTTTTGAGCTCTGGACTGAAATGGTTCGGGTACTTTACCTGAAAAAACCAAAATAACACTTTTAACTTCTTGCAAAATAGCAAAGCATTATTTTCTTCACCAATGTTTCAAGCCAAAACCACCAACACCACTCTGTAGGCACCTTCCCAGCAACGATCTTTTCATAAATCTTGATGGGTTGTTCGGCGTAGAAAGGAGGGTAACCTGCAGCCATCTCGTACACCAGCACCCCAAATGACCACCAGTCCACACCCTTGTTGTAGCCCTGGTGGAGGAAGGGGGGTTGGTGGCAGTGTTAATTGGATAATTATTCACTAATCAACTGATGAAATAATTAAAACATCAATTTTAATTATTTTTTACTTTTCTCATTCTCCAGCCACTCAATTTCATTCTAATCCATTAATTTATTACACTGTCATCAATCTATTTCTTAAACATCTTTTTCATCAATGATTATCCCCCCCCCCTTTGACCACGTAACCTTGCTGAGGATGATCTCAGGGGCCATGTACTCAGGCGTTCCACACAGCGTCCATGTCCTCCCCTTGGTTCTCTTCGCGAAGCCGAAATCTGTCACCTGGTGGTGGGGGTGAGGGGAGGGAATTTTTTTACTAATAAAAATAAAAAAGTAAAACAGTTTTTTTATAAATATTTTTTTCATCAAATAGATTTAATTCCCAAAAACTCGTCATCAATCAACAAAATTGATAAAATTTAAATCTCTTCACTATCGACCCACCCACAATCCCATTAATCGCCCACCCACAACTTTCCCCCATGCACCCTGAACACACCAACCTTTATGAAGCCTTTGTCGTCAATCAGCAGATTCTCCGGCTTGAGATCTCTGTAGATGAGGTCTAGCGCGTGCAAGTACTCAAAGGCGAGCACTATCTGAGCGGCGTACAGTTCTGTTTGCGGCTCGCTGAGAGGTTGAAAAAGTTGGGGAAGTTTTTAGATACCTGGGTAGGAAATGACTAAAGAAGGAAGCGGAAGAGGGTTAGACAGAAAAACAGTAGAGATAAAAGAATGGGGGAAGGTAGAATAATATTTTTTAATATGAATGTACTTTTTTAAACACACGAATACAATACAATGCAACGACGAATATCATTATCAAATAGAATCCAAGTACGCATGGAAACCTGTATTTTCCGACGGAACGAAGATGCGTGAACATCTCTCCACCGGAAACAAACTCCAGCACCATGTACAAGTTGCAGGCGTCCTGGAAAAGGAAGAGATGGTGGTTGTGTTGTGGAAAGAAAGGATGAAAGAGATGATGGAAAGATTTTATGGGTGAATGAAATGTGACAAAGTTTATGCACGCATGTGTTCACCCATCAAGCTGGTGAACTATAAATAAAATCAGTTTTTCCCAAATACTTTATACAAGGCGATAAAAACGGCTTGAAAAGCACTTGAAAAGCTTCAAACTACAAACATCCAATTCGAAATCAGCTTTTACTCGTTAGAGCTCGAACCTTGAAGCTGGACTGCATGCCGACGAGGAAAGGGTTGTCGATGGCGTGAAGGATGTTCTTCTCGTTGAGTGTGTGCTCCACTTGCTTGAGCTTGATCACCTGGAAGGGGAGAAGTTAAAAATATTTTTTATAAATGCAGAAAATAAATTCAAAAATGAGAAAAAGATAATAAATATTTATGAAGGATGAGAGAAAACAGATTTAAAAAAGGGGAAAAAGTTGAGTCTAGCAAGTAAAATTAAAAACGGAAAAAAATTCATGATAAAAGCACTTTTCTTCACCTCTTATGAATCTTCTAAACATTTATTCTACGAAAATAAACAAATCGTCGAATAATTCTCCATCAAGGTATCGATATCTACAATATTTCTAAAACACTCAGTTTTAACAAACAGTCTCTCTAAACACTACTCTACTAACTCCTTCAATCTTTCTTTTTCCAAACTTCTCTCAACCATTTCCTTATATATTCTTTTTTTCAAACCCCTCTTTTAACAAATACTTTTTCTAACACCCTTCTCTAGACCCTTCTCTGAACCCCCTCTCCCCCCTTCTCCATCGAACCAACCTTCTGCATGTTAAGCACTTTCATGGCATAGAAGTTCTTGCACTTCTTTCTCTGTAGCAGAATCACCCTGCCGAACGACCCTGTGCCCAGCGTTTGCAGCTTTTCGTAGTCCTTTAAGACCGCATCGGACTTTAAAGGGAGAAAGAAGAAAAATTCGAGTTTGTGCGGGTGTGGTTAGAACGTGGTAGTGTGGAAAGATTGGAGAAATAGAGATGAGTGAAATATGGAGTTTGGAGAAAAGTAAATCTGCAACATTTTCGAAAAAGATTTGGTCTACAATTCTGTTGTTTTTAATAAATTAGACACTGTAGATGTAGAAAGTTGAAATCATTAGATTGAAAAGAACATTAATGCTATTTTAAAGTTTAAAAAAGTTATTAAAATTTTAAAAAAATTAAATAATTGGTAGTTAGCTCTGTCAGTTTTGAATAGGACGAGATGATATCAGGCTAGAGTTTTGGAAGATAATGGTGTTAATACAGAGATAGTAAATCCACCTCAACGAATACCATGAGGATTTTTGGTATTTATGACAGAAGTTTTTTTTGAATTTTCAAGCTATTTATCGCTACTTTTTTAACTATATAACTCTATATATATATATATATATGTTGTTCTATAAGTTATGACTCAGTGCTTGTTATCTTTTTAATTCGTTTTTGTCTAGATCTTATACATTGAAAAAATGTTAAACTTTTTTTGTGGAGAGTGTACTCTCTATTTCAAACGAAGTATTCACGTTAAAATATTGCAAAATATTACTCATTCACCAGGTCCTCATCCAAATCATTTATAAATATTTTTAAGCTGCATTCCATCGACATCCATCCATCATTATCACTCCATACACAATTATTTCTTCTTGGTACTCGTCTGCCGTCTGTTTTTATGTTCGCTCACGAAAAGCCTTTCATAGAGGTTTAAGGCGGAGTATTTGCATACATTTCCAGCTGTTCGTTATACCACACCAACTAGAAAGAAAGAATATTAAAATGAAAATAAAAGTAAATAATAATAATAAATTACTTGAAAGACCCAGCAATGATGTAAAAAGTAAAAGTTTGAAAAGATAACTTTGGAGCACCGAGCAATACGTGATATAAAAAATCGACGCATCGCTTTATGATTGGAATAAAAACGCAAAAATTATGAATGATTTATGGAATGTTTGAAAGCAGGAAAAGAGTGTTAAAAAATTATTTAATTGAAGCCTCACATTGGATTTAAATAAGTGAATTTTGAGTGAATTAGAGCTATGAAGAACGTGAAAAGGGCTTTGTGGATTGTGAGTAGGCCGCTTTAAGAGGCTTTAGCGATTCTGCACCAGGATTCATCAAGACGTGGAAAAGATAACAAACTATCTACGGTGGTTTTATCAATTGAGAGTGGGTTCATGCCAAGTTTGGTAGTTGTTTTAGTTGATTTTAGTGGTATTTGACGCTAGTAGGAACACGAGAAAGAATAGTGGTTGAAGCAACAAACAGCAGTACTAGTAGTATTAGTCGCAACAAACAACAGAACTAGTAGTTGAAGTAGCAGACTCAACAGTTCTAGTAGTAGTAGTAGTAGCAGCAGTAGTAGTAGTAGTAGTAGTAGTAGTAGCAGCAGTAGTAGTAGTAGTAGCAGTACTAGTAGTAGTTTTAGCAGCCAATAGCAGTACTAGTAGTAGTAGTAATGATGGCAGCTGCGGTAAAAACTATAGGGGATGTTATGAGAGCAAGGAGAGGTTATGATTCGAACGGACTGAGTCGCAACTAAGCACTTGAAACACAACTTCCAAAACTCCTTTTCGCAAAAAATTGTTTACAAAATATAAAACTGGCAGGAAATATTTTTTTATTAAAAGAAAAAAACTTGGTGAAGCACTTTTTATTTAACAAATTATGAGAATGTATTGCATTTTCTCTTGTAAAGATAAAAAAGATAACGACAGGCATTGAGATATTTTTATCCTCCTTGTACTTTTGTTTTTTATTTATCTATTTTTTCCTGGAAAGCGTTGGCATAAATTTTAGATTCTGGTGTAATACATCTACAAGATATCGATTCCTATTTTTGAACAATAAACATAAACAAACACAAAAATTAATTTTTAACTAAAATTTAAATAATAAATTTATTTTGCACACTATTTCCAGTCTTTTCATCCTTCAGGCAAAATACCCTTCCAGCATAACTTCACGTTTCCTTTTCCACCCTTCCTCCGATCTCCCTATCCTGCCTCTCCACAGATGTAGTAGTTTGTTTTATTGCTGAGATATTGCCTTGTTTGTTTCGTCGTGGCGCTGATGCAATTCGACAAAGCAACTCGAGCCCCTAATCGCCTTCGCGCCACTAACCTCTCACATTTTGCATGGCTTCTTGAATCTTCATTTAATTTTTTTAAATCGTATTTGTTAAAACCAATTAATTAATATTCTATTTAAAATATTTATAATTATATTTTTATAAAAAATGGTTTATTAGAGTTTTTTAAAAATAAAGATAGTTGTTTTTTGTTAGAATCAAAATCTAAAGCGTAAAAAGGTCGCTTAAAGCCAGTTCTAGCAGCCTTGTGATAGCTTCTAGGAGAGGTAGCGTTTTTTCTTCTGTTAATTTTTCTACGGGGATCTCAAGATGAAAATGGTTTTTAGCAATTTAAGTCGTTTTTTCAATGCATTTGTTCGCTTAAGAAAATGATTTTTTTTTGTTTATTCACGTTTTTCCCTAATTTACTTTTTTCGAATAACTTAATTGTTTTAGAATGGGTATAAAAAGAGTATTTAGTAAGTAAATACATGCAAAAAATGCCACTTACCGAAGACTTTTCATCCCATTTATTCAGAAAGTCCTCCTTCGCCTTTTGAAGATACTTTTTCACTGAAGATAAATGCCTTAGTTATTGCTTATTATTTAATCAACGTTTCTAGCGCAATCTTGTATGCTTTATTAATGAAGGTTTCCTAAAATAATTAATTTATAGCTTTTCTAAATTCACTCTGAAAATGTATTTGTTTAAATATTTATTTAAAAAGTATCATTGAATAAACTCACTATAATCAGAAAATTCTTTATTTTTAGACATATTGAAAAAGACTTTCAAGTAACGTACAAAGAGCCAATAATAACACAGTTCTCAGCGTTTGTTTTATTTCAAAGTTTCGTATTACGAAGCGCAGAACATCGGCTCAAAGTCAAGGACTATCTCGAAGCTTAACTGAAAAAACTTTTAGAAAACTTTTACACGCAAAACACAAAATATTCGCCTTGTTTGTTCCTCCCGTACAGCAAATGCAATAGTACCACTGCTCCGAAAAGTTTCTGAGCATTAAAAAAGGCAAGTAATAACAACGATAACAACCGTATTCATAAAGATAAAAAGAATATTCTTATGTATATATGTAGCAATAAGTTATAAGTATATCTCTCAAAAGTTCACTCTGCCACTGCAATTCTCTGCTACACATCCAATGTAGGCACCCTATCTCACATCAACCATCGCATCCTCCAATATGCATCTCTACACACACGTACACACATACGTACACATACAAATACACACACATATACAATAAAAACATTTATATGAATTATATGAAATAACCTTTCGGCCTATATTGAAACCTACATTTGTATGTTTGTGTGGGGTTCTGAGTGAGATAATGGCTAATTCAGTATGTGTGAAAACATGTGTCAACACATCAAAAAGCAACCAATCGTTTATTTTTCAGTGCTATTTTTTCCAATTCATTATCTTTTGAATATCTATTCAGTATATTGCGAAATAATTAGTTTTAATTAATTGATTTATGATCTAAAGTACCACCATAGTCTCATCACTTTTTGACTTCCTTTCACTCATTTTCGCCCTATTTATCCATCATCTTCTTTTATTTCGATAAAATGTTCGAACCATAGTTTCCCTATCCCAATTTCATTTTCTATCCATCCCATTTTCAACTTACCCCATATCTAAACCATGCTATATTTAACCCATCTCCAGCCCATCCTCAAACCACCCATTGTTTTATCTCGAAGCGTAAACAAGTTGTGTTTACCACAACAGAGCCTGATCAGGAACGACACTATCTTCGAAGAAGAACCTTTAAAAAAATATTTAGAAAAGCGAAAGTGCCCCGTGAAGACGATTGAGAT
Organism: Piscicola geometra; assembly: GCA_943735955.1. NCBI lineage: Eukaryota > Metazoa > Annelida > Clitellata > Hirudinida > Piscicolidae > Piscicola > Piscicola geometra. The sequence goes on along the minus strand of OX030965.1, from coordinate 7,008,625 downwards.
GAAAGGGGCGTAAGCACGAACTAGCATCAAAGCCACTGAGACTCGATACAATAATCGGGACAGGTTATGCGCACCTGAGAGTATCTTTTAGTTAATTTTTGATTTATGCGTTTCGAATGATTTATACGTATCTTTTTGAAGCCTATATCCTCCAAGTCATTACCCAGTATTTTCGTCTAAATCCGTTTCAAATCGATGATTTGTACAATCAATATTAAAAGAATGAATCATCCGCTACAACAACAACAACAACAACAACAACAACAACAGATCATCTTCATCTCTTTTTGAGACACTCATCTATTTGTCTGCAGAACCTCCAGCCTCCTAAGGTGCCGAGAAACTTTACTGCAGAGGTATTTACCGGTTCGAGTTTTATGCTTCAGCGAAGGATAAGATCAATAAAGTTTAAAGTCTACAGATTTAGTCTGAGGTATTTGAGAAATCTTTCTTTAAATGCTTTTTCTTATTAAGAAATTTATTTATTCTTAAAGCGTCCCACTCAAAGGTAGAATTTGAACTTGTATTTTAGACACACAGGGGATTGCTGATTCTAGCGACTGGAAAATATTATTTGTGTATTTCATCGTAGTTTTCAAAATTGCACAAACTACAAAAATCTTTTCAATAAAATAATAGGATCACTTTTTAGACATAAAATATGTTGAAACTTTCCAATATGAAACATTGCATCAAATTAACTTCAACTTTATATTTATTTCAAAAATATTTAAATCTAGAACGACTAAACACTCTCTTCAAATGAAAAAACACCAAAGTCAAACTGGGTCACAAACAACATGAGTTGTTTCCATCAGATTAACACTCTCATCTTTTCCATCACCCGAGTTTGGCGATGATTTGAGGTCCTCGCTCGCTCCCTTTCCATCGAGTCTCTGGCGCTTAAAGGGCCTGCAAGACGCTTTGAATCGAAGACTTGAATCGTTCGAATCTATCGGAGGACTCTCTCTGAAGGCCGCTGACGAGGCCGTATCACAAGAACTCCTGCTCGAATCAATGGCATTGGTCCCATTCCTATCAGCCACGTCGCACTTGTCCGCGCCTGAAGCACTGGAAACGGCACTTTTTGAATTTTTGTTCTTCTTATCGATGCACTTGAGCATTTCGGAAAGGCAGTTTTGAACGGCGAGGAGGACAGAGTGGAAGGCGGGGTTGCCGAAGGTGTGCGTGATGAGCGAGAAGTGGTTCAAGTGGCGTTGGAGCGATTGTCTCGAGGGCGGGGGACTGGCAGACGACACGGAGAGAGGCGCACTCTCTTCCGATACTATGTCGGCGAGTTCTTTTATTAATTTTCTGTTGGGGATGAAGATGAGGATAATGAGGATGATGATGATGAGAATGAAGATAATGATGATGATGATGGTGATGATAATGATGATGATGAGAATGAAAATGATGATTATTATTATTATTTTGATATTGATATTTTGTATTTTTGTTTGTGAAAGCCAATGTGAGTGTGTGTTGCAAGGACAAAAGTTATATTTTTTAGATAGACATTGATTGGAGTTGAAAAGTAAATTTTGAAATTAAATATACGAAAAATTATCCATTAAGTAAACTTCAAAATCAGTTCCAAAACTGAAAAGACATCAAAACTCAAAAGTTCCGAGCAGAACTAAAGGACTTGAAAGAGCATCAAAGGGTTAAATGAAGTGTGCACTTTACAAGACCGCTTCTTTGAGGCAAGATGTATGCATTAGATCGTTAAGAAGTCCATTAGAAAAAGACTTTTTCTATTCTATTTGATAAAAGCGTGTTTAAATTCTTGAAAAAATATTTTTATTATTTATTAATAACTTTAAAAGGATTTTTTATTAGGCCATTTATCAGCCTATTTACCTATGATTCTTTTGAGCTATTTATTCGAAAATTTATATTGTCATCTACCCATCTAATAACTAATTCATCCATTCATCTACCCACTCACTCATTCATTAATCCATCCATTCATCTACCCACTCATTCATTCATTAATCCATCCATTCATCCAAAACCCACTTTGTTGCGATCACCATTTGCTTTCTGGATGCTAAAACATTGCTTTGTCCACCACCACCATCCCCTGCAGCAGTAGCAGTTGTCGATTCTTCAACATCGTTATCATCACCATCTCGTTTCGTTTGCATCTTCCTGGTCAGGTATTCTGCTAGTTGTTTGGCGGGAAATTCTGTTTGGCAGAGGTACGAGAAGTCATGTGAGAGCTTTGAGGCTTCACCTGATTGGTGGGAGAGTGCCATGGTTGAAGGTGATTGGCTCGAGGAGATTGTAATGGGGGGGGAGGGGAAACGTAGTATGGGAGAAAATAGAAAAGTGAGATAGGTTAATAATTAAATTTAAAATTTAAGAAAGATGCTGCAATCAACATCGAAAATGAATGAGCAAGAGTGCTTGTGCGATTGAGAAGAACTTAATGCTGTTTATAATCAATTTGATGGCACTTTCCGCTCCATTGCGTGCATGGAAATGTGTTATCTACTGCCTCTGTTACTTAAGTGTGCTTGTGTGTGTGTGTGTGTGTGTTTGTTTGTGTCTTTAAATTTACAATTTAAAATATGTTTTCATAACAAATATTTTTAATGCTTTTTTGGCTTTTTTTTATCTGACAAATGGCGCACAACCCAGAACTTTCAAACAATACCTCAAACACTTCTTCACGAAAACTTCAACAGCACCTCAAAACTACCACAAGACTACAACCTTGAAGCACTTCAACAACAATGCAACAAACTCCAACATCTCAACAACACACAATCCCCTCCCCCCCCCAAGCACCTTCGACGAGGGCAGTGAAGAGGGTTATGGTGGCAGCCTTCCTTCTCCCTGCCGGCAGAGGAACCCCGATCCGGTTCAGTCGGTCCCTGAGCGCCTTGCCTCCGTTCTTGGACTTTGCCCTTTGAAGGAAATTTGGTTTGTTTGTAGAAAAAATCATCTAACTTTTTGAATATAACATAAAATATTATATAATAATTTAAAATCTGAAGTAAGTTTGAAGTAAAAAATAAAATTTATTTAATTTATAAGTGGCTTAGATTTTTAGTACACTTAATAATAATTTTCTATCCACTCTTCCTACTTTCAAAAAAGTTTATATTTAAAATATTTCATCAATTTCAAACATTGCAAATCATCGTTATATATAGCCGGTAAGTGCTCTATGAGTTATGGCCAAACAAATTGACTCAGTCACGGCAATACATTAAAATGAAAAAGGATTGCGCTCCTTATCTGCGCAGTAGAAGCTGCATTTTCAAACGTAGCGAAATGACGGAAACAGGCCAAAAGGAAAGTGGTGATGATGGGAGAAGAAATGTCGTGAGGTGTTACAGGAAGCAAATTATTAAAAAAAAGTCTTAAAAGGTTTTGAAGAAACGGAAAGAGAGGTACTGCAGCAGCAAGAAGAAGAATGATGGAGGAAGATGAAGTGTTGAACGCCTGCATCTGATGCTAGGTCACTATCGCCTGCCCTCAGGCTATTCAACTGTATTAAATGCAACATCTATACATTACCCTGTCCGCTCCTTTGTTTGCCCTAGTGTATGTGTGCTGGTATTTGTGAGTGTATGTGTGCTGTTATGTGTGAGTGTTTGATTTCCTATAATCGACTGGTTATGTTACTTGAGCTCTAAAATGGCTTCCATATAAACTAAGAATAATTTTCAATCCACTCTTCCTACTTTTCTCCAATCCGACTTCCAGCTCACCCAACCTCTCACTTTATTCAACATTTACTTTACTCAAACCCACCTACTTTCCCACTCACCCACCCACCTTCCCATTCACCCACCCACTTTCTCACTCACCCACCCACTCCCCTTCCTACCCATCTTCCAACCCACCCACCTTCTCACCCACCCACCTTATCACCCACCCACCTTCTCACCCACCCACCTTCTCACCCACCCACCTTTTCACCCTCCACCTTTCCACCTACTCATCTTCCCACCTACCCACCTTCCCACCTACCCACCTTCCAACCCACCCACCTTCCAACCCACCCACCTTCCCACCCACCCACCCACCCACCCACCCACCCACCCACCCACCCACCTTCCAACCTACCCACCTTCCAGTCCACCCACCCACCCATCCCCCCACCAACCTCCTAAGAACTCCACCAAGCAGCGAAGCATTCAGGCACTCTGGTGAATTCAGTCTTCTTTGCACCTCGGCCAGCGTTACCTGCGGTCGTGAGAACTGAAGGTTCAAAAGCCACATAACTTCGGTTTACTTAATATTTTATTTTTTTAATTTAATTTTATTTTATTTTACAATTGTTTACTCTTTTGATCGATAACATTTCCTCATAAATTCTGCAACAAATATCTGTTTTGCTATGAAGATTTGTGAAACCAAAGAATTCTTAAGAATTTAAAATTAATGCGTTATGTCTGTATATGGAGTTTAAAGTGAAAAAATTTTCATTGATATTTTGCAGACTTCAATGCAAGACGATTGTGATCTTCTCGTTACAGGATCAAAAAGATCATTAATAAATACGCAATTACGTATTAAATGTATCAAGAGACAATCAGTGCATACAAACAAAAGATATGATACGAAGATAGAATTGTTCGTAATCGGGAACCCGTCTAAAATTGATCTCGTACTTTTATTATAAACTAGTTATTTATTGCTTGAAGTAAATAGTTCCATTGGAATTGTATTAATCAAAATTATTTTTAAAAAGACATTTCGGCCTTTTTTGATTTTATTGTGGACCAGTCTAAATAAAAAATAAAAAAAATAAATCAAGGATGAATGGAAGGACCTTATATTTAGAAGTGGAAGAAAGAAGAGAAAGCCTGCCGGGAACTGAGCAGAAGTAGTCGCTGTTGTTTGCAGACTGCTCCGTGTCGTTGCTGTGGCCTGTGGTGGTTGTTCTGGTTGTAGTGGTTGTTGTTAAAATGTTCATTGTGTTAGTGGTGGTAGCAGTGGTTTTAATGGTTGCAGTGGTTGTGGTAGTGTTTGTAGTGGCTGAGAAAGTTGTGGTCGTGGTAGTTTTAGCAATTTTTGGATTCTAGTTATTCAGCGGTTGTGATTTTAATCAAAATTAGGTTTGTAGTAAAAGATTTAATTTAATATTAAAAATTAAAAATTTTGGAAAAAAACCAACCTAGAGCTCCTTCTGATTCATTACTGCCAGAGTCATCGCAGATCTAGCAGGTGTTAATTTTAAATTTAATTAATGTTATTTTAAATATTTAAATAATTAATTAAATATTAATAATTAAAATTAATTCTTCTAGTAACAATTAATGAGGATTGAATTAAACAAAAGTTCGGATAAATTGGAGAATGATGTGGACCCGATAAATCAACTTAAATGCCAAATCATCGGATCCATTCATCGATGCATGAGCGAGATTGACGATATACAAATCAAATGAGAAGATAAACGAGTCAAATAATTTTTTGATTTTCATAATATTTTCAAATTTAATTTAAAATTCTAGAAATAATTTTTATATTGAAAATAAAATTGAAAATTATTATTTACTGCTTCCCACATCACCATCGTCACTAAGACTGTTAATCCAACACCATCACCATAATTTCTCCACTATTATCATTCCACCACCATCATCAAATTCATCTCCATCATTACTAGCATCATCACCATCCTCCTCTTCATCACCATCATTACTAGCATCATCACCATCCTCCTCCTCATCACCATCATTACTAGCATCATCACAAGCAAGTGACGTAAGCAACACCTTTCTGTTGCCCACCTCATACTGTGGCTCATTCAGAATCGTAATTGAAACTCTTTTGCATCAAATCTCGTCTAGATTTAAATATATTTATTGTATTTTGCGATTTTTTCAAAAATATTAACAATATTTATTCTACGTTATTTTTTAAAAACTAAAAGTTAGAATCATCATTCTAGAGTAATTTCTTTCGAAACAAGAACAAATGGATTAATAAACAGTTGGAAAATCTTTGAGTAGAACATTTTGGTAGTAACATGGAAGCTCAAAACAGCACAATAGAAGCTTGAAAGTATTTAATTTACGACGAAAGCTCCGTAACACGAACTACCGTTTTGTATTCTGAAGATTTAGTTTTCCATTGCGAAACTGTCTCACGTTACGGCACTTTCTCATGCCGTAAGCAATTAAGAAACTGTTAATTAAATTGCCATATCAAACACCATTAAGGCCTTTTTCAACCATTTACGCTCATCCACACGCTCAACGGAATACAACATCTTTTCCAAGTCCAGAATTTTTATTTTTTTAGATCTATTCTTTCTTCATTGGACTAATATTTTAGAAATACACAACCAAGAGTGTTCATAAAATAGACTAGCCAGCTATAAAAATTCAAAAGAAATAAGTTTAAAATACCACAAATATGCCTTTAAATACCAAAAAAAATAAATACAAATACCCAAAAAATATATTTAAATTCACATAGAAGTATCACAAAAGTGCCTTCAAAATAGACAGCAGCAATACCACCAGAATACATTGCCAATACACGCCAATAATGTATTGGCAATACATTACAAGAGGCACGCTGCCATTAACCCCTGAGCGATAGTGGGCTTGCGCTCGAGCACAGGCTGCATATGAAAGAGGTGCCCAGCGGCAAAAACTTGAGATGAAAAAAATTAGGACAGCCCCTATCAAGGAGCCTGAAGACCTCGATAAGCAAGTGTTCTTGCCCTTTGTAGTCGGGAGTGTCTGTGTTTGTTTGTCTGCGTTTGTTTACTGGTGTTTGTTTGCTGTGTTTGTATGTGTTTGTTTGCTTGTGTTTGTCTGTGTTTGTATTTCTGTGTTTATTTCTTTGTGTCTGGAATATTAATTCGATTAAATACTTTTATTTATGATTTTAGTTGTCTTTTTCTGATGGCTTTTTGTATGTTTCCAACATCAATCCATCACCTTTAATTTTTAAGTGCTTTATTCCAAGACGTGTCATCACTTCTTCGCAGTTCCCAAGATAGTCCACCAACAAACCCTCGAAAGCACGCATCATAAATAGGTTCCACCACGCATTCAGTCATAATGGCCGATCCAGATGAATGTTTAATGACTTGGAAGGTGCATTAAACAATGGAAACATTGCTGAGACACATCCATACGATTCTCATGCTAATGCGTGTGAGCTGTCGCTCTAGATTGTATCTTCAAAAAACATTTCACGCCGGTTCTTGTTAGAACTTGATGAAAATCTTTTTAAACACTTCAAGTTGAACTTGTGTCGATCAATTTTTTTGTTTGGATTCTTAAATTTGAACACAAAATTTTGTTTACAAATTGTATTTTATTTCCTTATTTAAGCCCGGTTAAAAAATGTGTATTTGTTACTCTTAGAGACGCATGTTTGATGGCCACAAGCTTCAATTGGTTGATTGGATGTCCCGTCTGAGAGAATGGAAACTTCGACTTCACGACTCTTTCCATTGCTTCAATGCTGATTTGTCGATGGCGTTAGGCTTTGCAGACGACAAAAAAAACAAAATTAAATGAATTTAAACAATTTAAACAATATTTATTTCTGCAAATAATTCAAACAATTGCTTTGAATTTTCCAGCACCATCCAACTCTATCTCCAAAACGTGTAAATCATCCGCTAATCAAAGAAAGGCATTTCGATTCGCGTCACTGGGGTTTGAGCGCCTTGTTTAAAGTGCGAATTCGCCGAGGCATGTCTTCATGTCCAATTTAACGCCATTATCAAAGAACGCCTCACTGGCCACTATAAACAACTTGAACCTCGATTCAAACAAATAGATGAGTCTGAAGTATGGAATACACTGTATAGTCTAAATGATCGAAGAATTCGATTGTGTGCTTGTGTGTCTTTTGTTATATGAGTGGTTTGTGATAGTTTATGGGAAAAAGATCAATTATTTTAAAAAAATTGAATGATTAATTTTGAAGTGACGTTAAATTGGATACATATTTAGGTTAAACTAATTGGTTCTTACACTTAAAGAGTACAGACATGAATAAATCGATTAAAAATTGGGTTGGAGATGCGATTTTCTGAATCATAAACTGGTTTAAATATTCCTATTAAAATAATTAAAAATCATAAAATAGCAGTGATAAAATAATAAATGAATAATCATACATGTAGCACAAATATTAATTTTGATGCATAAAATTTTGATTAAGGAAATGGGTCAATTGAGATAGATTGTTCTGGGATGCTGTAAAGGAGTTTAATCATGTTAGCATCAGTCAATTTTAAATCGTAAATAAATCGATTTAGAAAATATTTAATAATAATAACAATTTAAACTAAAATTTAAATTCGGTAAAAAAATAACTTTAATAATAAAATCTGCAATCAACTAATGAGACGAGCGACCACGAAACATATTCTTAAATAAAAATCGATCGAAGATTACTTGAAAATCTTCGCTGGCTTGGAGGTCAACGGAGCGGTTGTAGGCATCGAGAGGAAAGGAGGAAGAGCCGATGGGGTAAGAGTGGTTGCGAGCGCCTCTGAAGCAGCAGTGTCCGATGCTTTCATCGGCCTCCTGGTAACCTTTGTGGAAAGTTTTCCTAGCCTCTTGAGAGAAGTTCTTGTTGGAATCAATGGGAGTGTTGTTGGGTGGGGAAGTGGATGATGGTGTTTTAGTGGCGGCGGTGGAGGAGTAGAAGCTATTTGTGTGGAGTTGAGAGTTGGAGGCAGAGATGTTGTGCGGAGGGGGTTGATGGATGGATTCACTAAGTTTTCTGGACGCATCATTGAGTTGGTTGTTGGCGTGGTTGGTGTACTGGTTAGGGTAGGAGTTTGAGTAGTAGAACGAGGGTTGGTACGTGGGATGGGGATGAGGGTTTGTTTGTGCGTTGTTGAAATTCTGAGGGCAGAAGGGGTAGTTTTGGAGGTTGCTCTGTAGTGAGTTGTAGTTGGAAGAATCGTAAAAGTGGTGGTTTGGTGGGTATAGAGGGAGAATGGGAGTAGAGTTGTAGCTAGACGAACTGAATGTTTGTATGTTGGATGGAATAGTGAGAGGAGAGTTGTAGGGATGGGTGTGGTTGAAATGAATCGGGTGGTAGGGAGGGGGAAAGTAAGGGGGTTGGAACTCTGATTGTGGGGGGTGGTTGAGAGACAAGGGTGGATGTCCCGTGGTGTCATTCTGGTGTGCTGGAGACTCCCTCACTCCTTCCACTGATTTGTTCAACATATCTACGTGGAAACTTTTTTTAAATGTTGCTTTGTACCAACTATTTCATCTTTAAGTGAATCAAAATTTAATTGCTTCTTAAAACTCCACAAATGAACTTTTTATTACTTTTATATTTGTCTCAATCCTAACTTTGAGTAAGAAGAACGATTTATTTCGGGATTTTGGATTTTAGAAATTCTAAAACTCAACACAGCATCTCATTAGACTAACGATGCAGTGACAAAAGTCCTTTTCTAACCTGATTACACACATCCCGTCGAACCGTGTTTTCTTCGCAAATCCACTTTCAATATCCAGTCATCAAATGGAATTAATTCAACTTAGTTTCAAGTAAAAAGCAAATTCAAATATGTCTTTTAAAATAAAACTTTCAAAACAAAACCTTTCTAAATGTAAATCTGAACTTAAAAAAAACGATAAAAATGATTTTAAATTTTCTCGATTCATCGACGTTGGATCAATTGACCTCAATTCCTTGCGTCTCCAGGTGGTCATGCGGTTGCCTTTTGAGGTCCACCAATCAATTGGCCTCCTTTTCCAAAGTAACTCAGACATCTTGCAAGAAATACTCCAATTTGATTGGTTCCTGAACAGCCAACCACAGCCCGAGATTCTCTTCCATCCATTGATGCGGATGCTATGAAGGCTAGAAAATGATTATTCGTTTTTAATTATCGTTCACTTCCATTATTTTTATTAGCCTTGTTAAGTTATTTTCACTATTTATCTTTTTGTTATTTCTGTTATGAACTTTTGAGATTTGGTTTAATACTTTTCTATACTCTTTAATTCAAATATATATATATTATTCATAGCTTCAATTCAAGACCGCTTTTCAAGACGTGTTATATAATCAGTTTATTATATTTAAAAATAATTCATGAAGAAATTCTTCAGAAAGATTACAGGATAGCCTGTACCTGTGAGATAGATGCCAAATAGAAATGTTGTTGTTTTGTACTCAACATTTCTAAATAGGCCTTTTTGAGTTCTTAAGCTTTTAAATGTCGTGAGAATATTCTTATATAATCTTTTTGAGAAAAAAATGTTAGCAGATTTTTTTATTTTAGGAAGAAAATATTATTATTAATATTATGATATCAAGTCCACATTGTTTTTCGAAGCATATTTTTCTCTGCAAAACAAGGCTTTTTCAAATGCTTTTTAAATTACTTAAAACGGAAAAATTCGAATTTCTTGCAAATAAAAACTATAATCCGTAAATTGGTCACGACACGAAAGACCAAGCCTCCCATTGTAGCAGCAAACTTCTTATGTCCCATAATCACCTAAGAAAAACAGCTCAAGATCGCCTAATTTTAATATTAGATTTCTAAGAAAGTTTTTAAGAAAGACATAATTTCATAAAAATATTTATATTAATAAGTAAAAATTGTTGCAATAAAATTCGATGGTATTTGTTTATTGTTTTTGTTGTTTTAAGGTATATAAAGAGGATAAAGGAAAGAAATAATTCACTCGATTGAAGAAATTCAATATTCTCTTCTCATTTTAAGTAGTATTACCTGAACTGAGAAACGATGTATGTAAGAGGAGCTCTCTGCGTCCTCTGGGCTGTGGTCTTCTCGGCCCAGCCTGACGTGAGTTTTAAAAAGAATCAATTTCAGTTTGCACCTAAAATTCAATTTGGCATTAATGTTTGTTGATTTTATAATTAAGAGAATTCTCGAAATTTTCAAACAAACTTTCAAATCAACATACAGGGTTTGGCGGAAGGAAGAGTAGCACGAGTATACGAACCAGCATCAAAAGCCTCCACCCCACCCCCATCAAAAAATTCCTCTCAACCCTCAAATGCCTCCCTTCCACCCTCACGTCCTTCTCTTCCTCCTTCTAGAGACTTTTCCCTTCCACCCTCACGTCCTTCTCTTCCTCCTTCTAGAGACTTTTCCCTTCCACCCTCACGTCCTTCTCTTCCTCCTTCTAGAGACTTTTCCCTTCCACCCTCCCGTCCTTCTCTTCCTCCTTCTAGAGACTTTTCCCTTCCACCCTCCCGTTCTTCTCTTCCTCCTTCTAGAGACTTTTCCCTTCCACCCTCCCGTCCTTCTCTTCCTCCTTCTAGAGACTTTTCCTTTCCACCCTCACGTCCTTCTCTTCCTCCTTCTAGAGACTTTTCCCTTCCACCCTCCCGTTCTTCTCTTCCTCCTTCTAGAGACTTTTACCTTCCACCCTCCCGTCCTTCTCTTCCTCCTTCTAGAGACTTTTCCCTTCCACCCTCCCGTCCTTCTCTTCCTCCTTCTAGAGACTTTTCCCTTCCACCCTCCCGTCCTTCTCTTCCTCCTTCTAGAGACTTTTCCCTTCCACCCTCACGTCCTTCTCTTCCTCCTTCTAGAGACTTTTCCTTTCCACCCTCACGTCCTTCTCTTCCTCCTTCTAGAGACTTTTCCCTTCCACCCTCCCGTTCTTCTCTTCCTCCTTCTAGAGACTTTTACCTTCCACCCTCCCGTCCTTCTCTTCCTCCTTCTAGAGACTTTTCCCTTCCACCCTCCCGTCCTTCTCTTCCTCCTTCTAGAGACTTTTCCCTTCCACCCTCCCGTCCTTCTCTTCCTCCTTCTAGAGACTTTTCCCTTCCACCCTCCCGTCCTTCTCTTCCTCCTTCTAGAGACTTTTACCTTCCACCCTCCCGTCCTTCTCTTCCTCCTTCTAGAGACTTTTCCCTTCCACCCTCCCGTCCTTCTCTTCCTCCTTCTAGAGACTTTTCCCTTCCACCCTCACGTCCTTCTCTTCCTCCTTCTAGAGACTTTTCCCTTCCACCCTCACGTCCTTCTCTTCCTCCTTCTAGAGACTTTTCCCTTCCACCCTCACGTCCTTCTCTTCCTCCTTCTAGAGACTTTTCCCTTCCACCCTCACGTCCTTCTCTTCCTCCTTCTAGAGACTTTTCCTTTTCACCCTCACGTCCTTCTCTTCCTCCTTCTAGAGACTTTTCCTTTCCACCCTCCCGTCCCTCTCCCCCACCCCCATCAAAAAATTCCTCCCTTCCACCCTCACGTTTTTCTCCCCCACCCCCATCAAAAAATTCCTCCCGTCCATCCTCACGTTCTTCTCCCGCACCCCCATCAAAAAATTCCTCCCTTCCACCCTCACGTTCTCCTCCCCCACCCCCATCAAAAAATTCCTCCCTTCCACCCTCACGTTCTTCTCCTGATCCCAAGAGCTCTTCGACCAATGCAGACGGCCTTGAGAAGGTGGCATTCCGTCCTCGCTCCATCCTCAGACGCAGGGCGTGAGCAGAATCCTTCGAGAGGAACTGCAAGCTGTGAAATATCATGATTTCCAGAAATTTTATCTTCTAGTTTTTGTCTTTTATCTTAACTATTTATCTATTCGAATAAAAAATCAACTCTACTTTATTCTATCTCTAAATTCCATGAAAATCATTTTAATCGCAGATCACTCAACGATTGATTTTTCTTTAAATAAAGATCTTCATATCGTCTTCGGTTTCTCTTCCTTAGGTCGTTAAGGAGAAAATGCCTTGTGTTGCCTGCATTACAATTCTAAAGATCGCAATAAAAATATTTATTGCTGTTTTAGAATGGGACTGTGCCACAGGAATTTTAAATTAAATGTAATTTTCAGAAAAACTATTTCTAACTCTAACCCAAACTCTATTCTAGAATATTATGCTTCATTTTTAGATAGGGCAAAATTAAGAATTACTAGATATTTGATTGTAAAGTTTCTAAAATGTGTGCCGTACTCAAATGGGACGGAACATACTTAAAGAAAAATATGAGCAGCGTGGTAGCTTTCTTAGACGTGTTCACAGATTGATTATTCTTAGTGGTGGTACACGCCCAAGACTAGTCAGATCATTTCGATGCTCAAATATTCAAATAACTATTAAAACCTTAGATTTCGCAAGTTTCTATTCGGAACATCCTTCTCATAGTTCCAGGGGCACCGTCATCATTCCAAATTGGGTGGAAAAAGAGGCGTCACTGCAACCTCAACCACCAAACTCTGAGAAAGAAAAGTTTTAAATAGAGTCGTGTTTGTAGATGAAATTCAGTGCTGAAAACTATTTGCAGAACTTCACATTTTTTTTGAGTCTCTTTTCTTCAACCATTCTTTATTCCGCTACAATTGAATTTGAGGAAAGAGCGCTATAGAAATTGATTTGATTGATTGATTGATTGATACAAAATTGAAAAGGTTTCAATAATTAATGCATTAAACTTTACTCTAAAGTTAAATCTTACCTATCGATGGACTTCTTGTTTTAATTTTATTTTTTTAAATTGTAAAATAATGGCGTAAAGACAAGTAATGAAAGAATGCTTTGAAGTATGAGTCGTTTTGTTGGCTCCTCCTGATGGATTTTCCTTGAAATAGAGTCGTATAAAAAGAGGAAAAATCGGTTTTTATAAAGCGCATGATTGATAAATATCCTTTAATTTTAAAAATGAAACTTCACTGTTCACTTTAGTTACATTATGGACGCCGTATTACCTGCAAGACTGAAAAAGGAACATCTCACGAGATTCAATGAAAAATAAAATATTTGTTTTTTTATTCTTTATTTGAAAGTCTTTTTAATCTGCACATATAATTCTTGAGTCATTCTATTCATCTTCTAAAACACAATATGTCTTACTTTGTGTAAGAACGTAGATTTAAGAAACAGAATGATAGCACCTTTGAAACGTAAGAATTATTAGATTTTGAGTCATTTGTTTTCAAAGCTCTAAGACAAAAAAGGCGGTTCTTTCTATTTATGTAACAATGTTACTTATTATATGCTACATTGTTACATATTCTCACGACAACTCACAAAAGAAGCTCAGTGTGTCATGCTGACGGCGTCGTGAAGAATGCCACAATGGCAATAAAAACACAAAAAGATACAATAAAGATAATAAAAAATATAAAAAATTTGTTTTGCAAGCTTTGAATCATCGACACGAACAGAATTTTCTCAGGTGATAAATTCTACTACGCCTTAGTTTTCGGAGGGTATATAAGGAGGGCAGAGCAGAGCAGAGAATCATTCGCTTGAAGAACTTTCCAAACCTTCTAAGAAGCTTCTAGACAATCTTTTACTTCAAAAGAGAATTTCTGACTCGAGAAAAATGTACGTCAAAGTAGCAACCTGCGTCCTTCTGTTTGTGGTCTTCTTGGCCGGGCCTGGCGTAAGTTTCTAGAATATTTTGTCCAAATAAATATACTCATAAAAATATTTTGAATAATTTCCTAAAATCGATTTCAACTTCGCCCGAACACCTTCTTTCTCATCTTCACAGGGTTTGTCAGAGGGCCACGGAGGAAAGGGCGTTTCAAGGCCTCCCAAAGTCTTCCCTCCACCACACATCGTTGACTTCCTGAGCTGTCTCTTCCAGAAGGTCACTGTTCCTCAGGGCTTCGACTGGACCAGCACTGATGCCATCAAAGGACTCTTCTCGCAGTGGGATGCTACCACCTTCCCGTGCAGAGGCCAGAAGGACTTCGAAGGATGAAGCATCACAACCGCTGAAGCAATGCTTCTCGACTCCAAGCTTTGAAATCTCATAGCTTGATGAACATTACATTTTCTATAAAATATTGATAATTCATCTTTAAAGCTACAAAATTGACTGTTTTCACTACAAACATACCTTCTACTCGCAACTTAAGAATCACCTTACGATGGATTTTTTTCCAAATAAAAGCATTTCATAACGTCTTCTAGTTTTTAACGTCATAATAGGAGAGGATGAGTCTGCTGCTTTCGTATTTTGTGCAAAAGCTTGAGAAAAGATTCACCACTTTCTCTTTATGCTCAACAATCTCCATTACTCCGAAGTCTTGTATATTCTTAATGGGGTGTAAGGGAATGATGTCTTTATGAAAACATATTTTTGAGATGAAATAGACGATAAGTCTTCTCTGATTCAACAGCAGTTCTGAATGGGTTTTAAGGGGTGCATGACGGGGTTTGTTAGTGCCTATTTTCTCATTGTGAATGAATTTTTCTACACTCTGCCAGGATTTCAAATGCAATTTTCATAAAAAAATTTTAAGTCTAGTTTTTATTAATTCTTTGAAATAAGAAAATAATAACACTTTTTTTGCCATTGATTAACAAATTAAATCAATTTTTTTATATTTCTTAGCTGCATCATTTTTCACTTTAAAGGGCTTTACTGAAGGTTAACTTTTAAGTCTCTTTAAATTCTTCTTGAAACTGCTCTAATATCAACAAAAGCAATAAAAACTAAGCGAAATTATACTGATTTTGATCTACTTTATCTGAAATTGGTCTAATTAAAAATTTTATACAAACTATTTACAGTTTTTATTAATATTTGTAATATAAAAAGATAAAATACATAAGATTTAAAGGGCAATCAGAAGTTATGGAAATGAGTGACACTTTGCATAATGAAGAAAAACAATCTTTGTCTCCTTTAGTTGAAACCATGCAAAATTTTAGCATTTATACACAACCAAGTGACAACAGTGAAGGGGAAGGTGAAGGATAGTAATTATTTTTTAGTCCATATTTTTATTTCAACTATTTTTTTTTAAATAGATGTTTTCAAATATATAAAAATTCCCAATGAACAAACACAGGAACACAGACGCTGGGAGACGTGGCTTCATTTGTCAAAGACACCATTTCCTTCTTCGACAGCCAGCAATTCAGTGACGTCGTCATCCGGGTGGGGGAGACTGTTTTGCCAGCGCACAAGTTTGTCCTTTCCAAGTCGAGCAGGGTGTTTCAGACGATGCTGTACGAGCCGGCGTGGGGAGCTGGCAAGGAGTTGCAACTGGAGGAAACGCCAGAGTGCCAGGCTGTTTTCAAGACGTTCGTCAAGTTCCTCTATTGCGGCGAGGTGGAGGTGAGGCTGGACAGTGCAGTCGGCTTGTTGTGTCTGGCAGACAAGTACGAGGTTGAGTCATTGAAGTGTCTTGTGGCTGGCTTCATGCTGCAGTGGGCGCGCAGCCCTCGTCTGCACAACGCCCTGCTGTGGTACCACTGGGCCAAACTTTTCCACCTGTCCGAGCTGCAACTGCAATGCTTCCGCACGATCGCTTGGAACTTTGGAGAAGTGGTGGCAGGCGATGAGTGGGCGCGCATGAGCATTGACTTCATCGTCGACCTGGTTTCCTCTTCAGAGCTGGTGATCTCTGACGAAATGGTGGTGTACCAGGCGGTGTTGGCGTGGTTGGGAGGTGGCGAAGGTCGCATTGAGAAGCACTCTCAAACCCTTCTGCCTCTGGTGAGGTTTCCCCAGATGCAAGTGTCTCAGTTGTTCCAGCTAGAAAAGTCCTCACACTGCCCGGTGGTTGCTTCCCTCCTCTCGCAAGCCTACCGCTACAGGGCCATCTGTCCCGAACAAAAGAGTCTTGGCGCCATCTTTGACGGTCCCTCGTACCTGCCCAGAGACTACACCTACCTCTGTGTCGACACTGTGAAGGTGCAGAACACCATGCGGTTTGGAATCCAGTCGGACGTCAAGTCGGCAAGGTCAGCCGTTCCTTCCGAATCGAAAGAGGCCGATTGGAAAATCACGTATCGAAAGCAGTCTGAGGTTGTGTTTGTGTGTGTTATTTTTGGTGCATTCTTGCGTGTGTTTTGGTTGCGTTTTAATTTTTTAACAACAAGTCCAGTTGATTTACAACAATAACAGCAACAACATCATCATCATCAACACCCCTGCAGACATGGGCGATGCAGTTGTACAGCTTGGACACTGCACTCAACAACGCAGAAAGCAAGGTTCACGTCACTGTTCTGGTCTACAACCATCGAGACCAGGTAGTGACACACATACATTAACCCACACACACACACACACCTACACACACACACACACACACAAACACACATACATTCATGCATACATACATACATACATACATACATACATACATACATACATACATACATACATACATACATACATACATACATACATACATACATACATACATACATACATACATACATACATACATACATACATACATACATACATACATACATACATACATACATACATACATACATACATACATACATACATACATACATACATACATACATACAATACATACATACAATACATACATACATACATACACACATACATACATACATACATACATACATACATACATACATACATACATACATACATACATACATACATACATACATACATACATACATACATACATACATACATACATACATACATACGTACATACATACATACATACATACATACATACATACATACATACATACATACATACATACATACATACATACATACATACACACACACACATACACACATCCAAGGTGCTACAGGTACAGCGGGAGGACACAAACACCTGCAGCAGGGGCGCTTGCGTCAACATCCACTGCAGTCTGCCATACGAAGAGATGCCCTCCCACCTCGCCATCCTCATAAAGCCCGTGCCTCTCTAAGTCACTCTTTCTACCTCTTCATACCCTTCTTTCTTCCTCTCCCTATGTTTCTTTCTTCGTCTCTCTACACTTTTTTTTTCTTCCTTTTTTTCTATTTTTTTCTTCATTTTTTATGTTTTTTCCTCTTAATATCTTTCACTATTTTTATATATTGTTATTGATCGTGCCATTTAGTACTGAATCTATTAAAGTACTTTCTGCAGATATTCGTTTAATTTCATTCTATTAACTAATAATTAAATAGAAACCTCCTATTAGTAAAATTATCTATTTGATATTGCCAAATAATCGAATCAATCTTATAATTTAAACTATAATCTATCACCGATTAACCATGGGTAAGGAAGTGTCTTAGTTCTTTTTTCAAATATACAAACATATAGGCATCTTTTGGCGCCATGCTGGGTGTACAGAGAATAGTTTATGAAAACGACTATTTTTATTCATTTAGTGCGTTCTTAAATGCACGTGACATTGTTGCATTTCATCTGCACTTGTTATAATTGAACTTTTTCCTTTTTAAATGCTAGTCTCATTCTTTCTTACGTCACTAAGGCATTCATGGTTTCCATATAGTCAATGCAGATCTCGCGTGTAACAATGTAATATAACTTCTCGTTTTGCAGTCATTTGGTCATTCACTTTTCGTCATGCCAGCATCTCTCCATCATTACACTGTCATCATCTTCGTAATCATCATTCTACTACCTACACCACTTTGCACTTATTAAAGTGTCGTTATTGAATTTACTCTTTGTAGAATTTCAACCCCCTTCCAATTTGAAATATAATCTCTCCATCCTTTGAAATAGCCTTCTCTCCTTTGGAATCTATTTCTCTGCACACAAACTTCTTAACCCCCTCTAACCCACACTTGCATCACAATGCCAGCTACTTGTTACCCAAATCAGTTCAAATTAGATTTTTATGAAAATAAAATTTCTTTAAAAACAAGATGGCGTCCCGAAGGGTTCATCGTTCTTCAATGAATAATTTAAAAACTTTGCCTCTCTTCATCTTCGAAGGAATCTGAAACCATCATCACCACCATCACAGAATCATCATCATCATTAGCATCACCATCATTGTCATCATCATCACCACCACAGAATCATCGTCATCATTAGCATCACCATCATTGTCATCATCATCACCACCACCACAAAATCACCATCATCATCACCATCTCCATCACAGAATCATCTAGAGTGCCTCCATATTTATTAATAACTTATTAGAAATATTTACGTAGCTGTTCATGCATAACTATACTGTAGTTTGACAGATTTTGTCCTTCCTATTTAATAAAAGACTATTCGTTAGTTTCCGTGTGTGTGTATGTGTGTGTGTGTTTGTGTGTGTGTGTATGTGTGTGTGTGTGTGAGTGAGTGTGTGTGTGTGTGTGTGTGTGTGTGTGTGTGTGTGTGTGTGTGTGTGTGTGTGTGTGTGTGTGTGTGTGTGTGTGTGTGTGTGTGTGTGTGTGTGTGTGTGTGTGTGTGTGTGTGTGTGTGTGTGTGTGTGTCTGTGTGTGTTAGCCTGGCAGCCTGACAATCGGCGTAAATAGAACACAGGTGACAGCACAGTACGCCTAACCAACGAACCGTCTCATATATTTGCAATCGATAGAATTTAGGCATTTTCTTTTTAATCAAAATGAACCGTTCAGGCTTTCTTTTGATACTTGTCTTTTCTTTTGGAAGTTTCATTCTTTACTTGGTGTTTCGGGTTAGTGTTCCTTCTATTATGTGAAACAATTTTGAAATTGTGGAACTTTAGGCTCAATTTTAAAAAAATGTTATACTTAAAATGAACTCTATTTCAGCAAACTAACGTAAAATGGACAAAAACCGAACATGTTTCTTGGCACCACATCGTGAACACTGACAGGGAAGGAGATTTTCTGGATCAGCTGGATCTCAACACTCTGAAGCATCTTCTTCATGGGTTATTGATTGATTAATTAATTAATTATTCATTAAAATATCTTTTTTCGTTGCAGATATTTTGACCCTAGTAACTTTATTATGAACCAGTTATTTTTTTTGAAAATTCAACTAGGGCCTAGTTGAATTCTCAAAAAAAATAACTGGTTCATAATAAAGTTATAAAAACAAATATAGCGTCAGAGAAAAATAAGTAAAAACATGTATTTATAACTTTCCAGGCTGTTGACAGTAAATGACAAGCCGTGCAAGAACTATAGAACGTTTGGAGTGAAGGACAGGGATGGAGGTTACCAGGTGTGTCTCGAGGAAAAACTCGCACTTGAAAACACAAGCTGCAATGTCCTTTCCTTCGGGTGAGTAGAGTGCATTTAGTTGTTTTCAACTTGAACAGCTCACGAAACATTTTTTGGCAAAAATACCTTACAAATTTAAAAGATAATTTCCTTCTTTAAACTACTCTATAATTTTAACAGAATAAGCGGTGATTGGAGTTTTGATGACGAAATTAGAAAGTATGGATGCAGCGTTCACTCCTTTGATCCAAGGTGGCCTTCGATTTGAAAACTGTCTTTATTGAACAGCATCAACAATAACTTCATTCCACCATTACTGCATCCATCACCAAGACCAACCCCATTCTCATTTCGCTGACAGCATCGGCCTTAAAGACCACAAACGAGCCGAAAAGCACTGGTTCCACAACTTGGGTCTAGGCAAGCAAGTGGAATACGACCACGCCAGGAATTGGAGCATGGTCAACATCGCCAAAGCCATCGAGCTAAGCGGAATGGCTGGGGTGATTCTATATAATAATGATAATATAAAAATAAATAAATAATAATGATAATTATTATAATATTATTACCATTAAACATACTAAAAAAAGCAATCACAAATGCCAACGCAAACAACGCCTTTAAAACGCAGAAAACTGTGGACGTGATGAAGGTGGACGCCGAAGGAGCAGAGTACCCCTTCCTGGAAGACGTCCTGCAGAACATGGTCGACGTGAAACAGATGGTTCTGGAAATACACTCCTACCGCGTGAAGCCACAAGTCGTTCTGAAGGAAGACATCATCTACACCATCAAGCTGCTCATGGCTCTCAAACGCGCTGGCTACATCATCAGCCACAGCATGCACAAAACCTTCTGCTGCGACGCCTTTGCTAACATGTTTCCGAACGAGATAGCTGAAAAGTGTTGCCATGAAGTGTACTTTTATAACAAGAAGTACGTGTAGCCATAGCCTGGATGGCTTGAGTTAGTACTAATTTGTTTCTCCAAAAAGTTTTCTTGCCTTTTTATGAATTTTAAAATAAGCCTATTTATTTAAATTTCAGTGAGATTCATTTATACATTTATTGAAATATTTAGTTAATTCATATGAAGCGAGCACGATAGGAGTATGGAGACAAGACAGGGTTCATTAACGAGAAGGCTTCCTTATATATGGTACGAGAGACAAAGGTACGTTAGCCCTAGAAGTGGACCGCTACAAATTTAAGCCACTACAAATTCAGACCACTACAATAGCTGCTGGCGTTGAATCACGCGACCGAAGTGTTTTACAGCTGGATTTGTCTGGCCATTGACACCAATGGCGACACGTGCGCACTTTAAAGCCATGGAATATATGGCTTCTGCAAACCTTGGGCCGCTGCTTTTCAGCCTATGGAGTTAATGTTTTTGTTATATTGGAGTTGAGAGATTAAAAATTAATTGGTTTACTTGACGCTCGATTGTTATAAGTTGATTCGCTGACGAAAGAAGTTGACTGGCTCTTTAGCAGAGGCAGTAGTTTGTCGGCGAGTCTTCCGAGGTCGTCCAGTCCCAATGCCTTTTGTGATGCGATGAAGGGAGCGAGACTGGGCGGGAGAGCTTGTTGGAACCGGTGGCGTACCAATTTTTCTCTCACACCGACCTTTTTGCCCTTTTCGTCATTTGGAGGAGAAAGTGGGATGGTTTGCCGATGAGGGGTGTTTCCTGGAGAAATTATTCAAATAGTCCACCTTTGCTCATCTCGTGGAAACTCTTGACAACGTCCTTTAGCATCTCATAGTCACCAGAATGGAGTATTGTTTCGTCCAGGTTGGTCACCGTTTCAATTGGCAAGTTTGCCAATGCGTGGTAGAACTTCGTGGTAGAAGTCAAGATGCCCGCTATGTTGAATTGGGCTTCAAGTATCACAAACCACGTGGCAAGATTTGTTGTTATAAATGGGGGTGCTTTCACTGATACTGCAGCGGTTGCCATGTTGTTCTTCTCTTCTTGCGAAAGGAGTTGACAACGTCTCTGGGACTCTTGGGCAAAAGGGGTGCGCGCAGAGAAGTCAGGGTTGAACTGTGGCAGTCTCTGTATTTTCTCCAAGAATGAGATGTTGTTGTTGGAAATGTTGTCTGGCTTGTTGCTGCTGTGCAGTATTATTAATGGTTTACGAATTAGTTGTAAAAATAGTCTGTCTCAAACTCAAACTCAAACGTCAGTGTCACCAATTGAAGCTAGCACGATAGGAGTATGGAGACAAGAGAGTTTATTAACCAGAAAGATTTTTACTTTTTTATAACGTTTTCAAAAAAATTTGTAAGAAAGTTATGTTTCATAAATTAAATGAAAACATTTTTTTATCCCTTTATTAGATTAATTTACTCATTTTCAATTTTTAAAATTATTTAAAAAAAATTAAAATTACTGCCTTAAGTTTTTTTTATTTAATGTTTTTTAAACATCTAAAAAAATTAATTCACAAAAATGATTTTTTATTGTAAGCTTTTTACAAAAATTTCATTTTGTGAATGAAACAAATACTTTTTTTCATAAATATATTTTAATAATCTTTTTTTTCAAACCAGAGTGTTTTTATGAATCCATGTCGGTTGCTAGGTTAAAACCGCGAAGAATCTATTACATTTTTGGGTTTTTTTATACGATAGAATCTATAAAATGTTTATCTTAAAATGAACTTTGGAATGAACTGTTTTACCTTTCTACTATTATTTCTAATTTCTCTCGGAAGTTTTCTTCTTTTATTAATATTCCTACCCACTGTTAGTTTTTAAAAGTGTTCACTTTTTTTAAGCCTAATTTTTATCAATATATTTATTCGAAATTGAGAATTTTATTCACTTTAATAAAAAAATTCCCAATTTTGAGTTTCAAAATAGTATTATAGCTATGATTTCAGAAAACCAATGTAAAAATGATCAAAAACTCTTCGTATCCCGTCTTGGGCACTCGAAAGAAAACAGGATTTCATGAACAGTTGGACCTAAACGTAAGTTTTACATATTCAAGAGTTTCAAAATGTTGTGTTATTAATTTTAAATAACGATTTTTGCTTTAAATTTAACAATAATTAAATTAAAAATGAATTATAAATATATAAAAATATTATAAACTTTCAGAAAAAAAAAGTAAAAGAAATGAAAAAGGCAAAGACTTCTGGGTTGCCTGTTGTGAACACTGATAAGGACACGGAATTCCTTGAGCAGTTGGACCTCAACACCCTCAAACATCTTCTACACGGGTTAACAACTCACTATGTGATATATTCTATGTGACACAGTCTGTGTCTTTTGTAAAGCTCTTAATTTAAGTTTAAAAGCACTCAAATAAGAAAACTATCCAGGCTGTTGACAGTAAATGACAAGCCGTGCAAGAACTATAGAACGTTTGGAGTGACGGACAGGGATGGAGGTTACCAGGTGTGTCTCGAGGGAAAACTTGCTCTCAGCATGCCAGGCTGCACTGTCCTTTCCTTCGGGTGAATGCAACTGGTGTTCTGCGCTTGAGCATATGAAAAACTAAGTTTCATTAAAATATTCGATAAAGACAGATGTGCACTAAAAAGAAATGATTTTAAATGATTTTAAACAACCCAGAATAAGCTTAGATTGGAGTTTTGATGACGAAATTAGAAAGTATGGATGCAGCGTTCACTCCTTTGATCCAAGGTGGCCTTCGATTTGAAAACTGTCTTTATTGAACAGCATCAACAATAACTTCATTCCACCATTACTGCATCCATCACCAAGACCAACCCCATTCTCATTTCGCTGACAGCATCGGCCTTAAAGACCACAAACGAGCCGAAAAGCACTGGTTCCACAACTTGGGTCTAGGCAAGCAAGTGGAATACGACCACGCCAGGAATTGGAGCATGGTCAACATCGCCAAAGCCATCGAACTAAGCGGAATGGCTGGAGTAATCCATTATTACTGAATACAAAGAATTATTTTTAGATGTTTGAATTAAAGATTATTTTTTTAAAAGATGACATGATAACATTTTCACGACGTAGTCGATTGTTTGGTTCTTGTAAGTGTTAAATGAATATACAATGTAGTGACTCTTATAAGCAGTGGCGCAACCAGGGGGGGGCTGGGGGGGGCTCAAGCCCCCCCCAGACCTTTTCAAAGGGTCTCACAGTTTTTCGAAAATCGATGAGTTTTTTTGGTGGTGGGGGGGGGGGGGGGTAATGAATTTTTCAATATGCCATAGAACAATGATATTTTCTCTGGATGGCCATCGGGTCTTTATCTCACGAAACATTTCATATATCAACACAGAACATAGAGATCACACCAAAATAACACTAACATGTCACAAATTCTGAGAATAAATAGAGCACCACTAGACCTTAACTACACTTTTAAATCTTTACACTTTTTATATGTAAATTTTTTAAGCCATGACACAGTATATAAAGAACAAATCAGATAGACAAAATAACTCTCGAGCTTTCAGAATTATCTAACCTTCATGGAAAGAATGCTGAAACTGTGTAAAGACAGCTCAAAATCCCATCAACAAGTTTACGTGCGGATCAGTCTGATCTCATTGCATGTATCGAACTGCAAGAATTCTTTTGAGCCACAAGCCTTCAACCCGAGTTGCACTATATGTTCTATGTTGCTCTGACTCTGCCAGTTACTTCATCAGATGCAGAAAGAGCATTTTCTAAACTTCGGCTTATTAAATTCATCTTAGGACGACTGTTTCTGCTCGTCGTTTGCAAAGCTTGTTTGAGAATATCTGCTACCAAAACCGCTACTGCACTTCTTCCAGTAATTGAAATGGTGAAAAGATTTTCACAAACTGATCGAAAATTATTTTGTAACTGAGAACACATCAAAATTTAGTTGAAACTAAATATTTGGAAAAAAATTATAGACTGTTTAGGATCTCATATCAAACTTATTTTTCTACTTTTTACCTTAGTTTAAAAATGATGACGTACTTTAAGAATACTATGCAACTTAGTTTGTAGTTTTTCTTTTGTATCAATAATAAACTATCTAAATTTCTTATCAATTATAATTGGAGTTTTTATTTAGCCCATTGACCGCCGCTCCTCGAGAAAAAAAGTTAAAATGAATTTTACATTTAGACTTGCATTATATGCTTATAAGAATAACTCAAGCAAAATTGAAAACAATTATTTCATAAGTTTTAATGGGGCAAAATGTTGCGAAAACGCAACGTGAGCGGGAAGTGTGACATACTTATGTACAGTAAGAAATCAAAAATAAATTGATTCAAACCACATTTATTAAACAGAAATAAATTTCAATTGCGAATAGTTCGATAAATTCAGACTTCTAATTATTTTATTTGTTATAATATTAATAATAATTATTTTAATTACAACAAAGCAAATTATTTAACGTGAATTACAACAGCACTCATAAACTGTCGTGCTGTTTCAAAGACAACACTGTGGTCGAATGTTATCTTTATTTTAATTTTATATTCAACCTATGAAAAACTATATTCTTTTCAATAAAAGCTTCAAGTGTGAAGCATTTGCGGTTTGAAATTTTTATCGAAATATAAAAATCAACATTCATCTACAAAATTCAACTTTTAATTTTAGATTTATAAATTTCATAATACATTAACATTAAAATGATAATTTTATTATTATTATTATAATGACTAGACTTATTAAAAATCATATGAAATCATATTATGTCAATGTTGCGAAAACGCACCATTGATTTTTAAAAGCATTGAAAACGTTTTGCAAGTTATTTTGAATATTAAAAAAATTAATTCAAGTATTAACTGTCTTTTCACACTGAAATTAAGACTAAATTTGTATAAATATACTAAAAATCGAACGAAAAAATTGAACAATTATCTAAGCTAAGAAAGATTGTTTTGAAAAATTGTAAATGTGAACAGACTATAAATAATAAAATCAAAAAAGTTGAAATTTAACTTATAAAATTAAAATTTAAAATTTATTGTACAAAATATGCGAAAAAACTCGGTATAAAAACAGCAAAAAAATATAAAAATTGGAGTTGCAAATCGCAACAGCTGCGGTAAATGGATTAAACAATTATTTTTTTTTACTAAAGTTGAGCCCCCCCCAGCATTTTTTGCTGGTTGCGCCCCTGCTTATAAGTGTGGAAATATTATTACTTATAATTAGTCAATTGCTCTGTTATCTCTAAAAATTCATTAAAAATGATTTAAAAGGGTGTTTGGGTTAACGCAAACAACGCCTTTAAAACGCAGAAAACTGTGGACGTGATGAAGGTGGACGCCGAAGGAGCAGAGTACCCCTTCCTGGAAGACGTCCTGCAGAACATGGTCGACGTGAAACAGATGGTTCTGGAAATACACTCCTACCGCGTGAAGCCACAAGTCGTTCTGAAGGAGGACATCATCTACACCATCAAGCTGCTCATGGCTCTCAAACGCGCTGGCTACATCATCAGCCACAGCATGCACAAAACCTTTTGCTGCGACTACTTTGCTAACATGTTTCCGAACGAGATAGCAGAAAAGTGTTGCCATGAAGTGTACTTTTATAACAAGAAGTACGTGTAGCTAGAGCCTAGATGGCTTGAGTTAGTGCTAATTTGTTTCTCCAGAATAGTTTTCTTGCCTTTTTATGAATTTTAAAATAAGCCTATTTATTTAAATTTCAGTGAGATTCATTTTTAATGTTATCGAAATATTTAGTTAATTCATATGAAGCGAGCACGATAGGAGTATGGAGACAAGACAGGGTTCATTAACGAGAAGGCTTCCTTATATATGGTACGAGAGACAAAGGTATGTTAGCCCTAGAAGTGGACCGCTACAAATTTAAGCCACTACAAATTCAAGCGACTACAATAGCTGCTGGCGTTGAATCACGCGACTGAAGTGTTTTACAGCTGGATTTGTCTGGCCATTGACACCAATGGCGACACGTGCGCACTTTAAAGCCATGGAATATATGGCTTCTGCAAACCTTGGGCCGCTGCTTTTCAGCATATGGAGTTACTGTTTTTGTTATATTGGAGTTGAGAGATTTAAAATTAATTGGTTTACTTGACGCTCGATTGTTATAAGTTGATTCACTGACGAAAGAAGTTGACTGGCTCTTTAGCAGAGGCAGTAGTTTGTCGGCGAGTCTTCCGAGGTCGTCCAGTCCCAATACCTTTTGTGATGCGATGAAGGGAGCGAGACTGGGCGGGAGAGCTTGTTGGAACCGGTGGCGCACCAATTCTTCTCCCACACCGACCTTTTTGCCACTTTCGTCATTTGGAGGAGGAAATGGGATGTTTTGACGATGAGAGGTGTTTCCTGGAGAAAGGATTCTAATAGTTCACCTTTGCTCATCTCGTGGAAACTTTTGACAGCGTCCTTTAGCATGTCATAGTCGCTAGCATGGAGTATTGTTCGTCCAGGTTGGTCACCGTCTCAATTGGCAAGTTTGCCAATGCGTGGTAGAACTTCGTGGTAGAAGTCGAGATGCTCGCTATGTTGAATTGGGCTTCAAGTATCGCAAACCACGTGACAGGGTTTGTTGTTATAAATGGGGGTGCTTTCACTGATACTGCAGCGGTTGCCATGTTGTTCTTCTCTTCTTGCGAAAGGAGTTGACGACGTCTCTGGGACTCTTGGGCAAAAGGGGTGCGCGCAGAGAAGTCAGGGTTCAACTGTGGCAGTCTCTGTATTTTCTCTAAGAATGAGATGTTGTTGTTGGATATGTTGCCTGGCTTGTTGTTGCTGTGCAGTATTATTAATGGTTTACGAATTAGTTGTAAAAATAGTCTGTCTCAAACTCAAACTCAAACGTCAGGGTCACCATTTGAAGCAAGCACGATAGGAGTATGGAGACAAGAGAGTTTATTAACCAGAAAGCTTCTTTATATATAAGGAAGCATTGTGAAAAGATTATGCTATATTAACTTTTAAATTATAAAAAGTTTATATAGCATAATCTTTTCATGTATAATCTATATAAAGCAATGTATGAGTTTCTTCAAATTATAAAAAGTTTATATAGCATAATCTTTTCACAATGCTTAAATTTAGCAGCTAAATGTAAGGACAACAAAATTTCAAGAAAAATAACTAGAAGTTATTATAGAATTGTCCACCATTTACTATTGCAAAATCAGTGATTTATTTTTATATTGTTCAACATTATTCATCTGACATGCTATTCGATTTTTAATTTTTTATAACGTTTTCAAAAAAATTTGTAAGAAAGTTCTGCTTCATAAATTAAATGAAAATATTTTTTTTCTCCTTTTATTAAATGAATTTACTTATTTTCAATTTGTAAAATTATTTTTTTTAAATTAAAATTACCGCCTTAAGTTTTTTTTATTTAAGGTTTTTTATACATCTAAAAAAAATTATTTACAAAAATGATTTTTTATTGTAAGCTTTTTACAAATATTACATTTAGTGAATGAAACAAATACTTTTTCTCATAAATATATTTTAATAATCTTTTTTTTCAAACCAGAGTATTTTTATGAATCCATGTCGGTTGCTAGGTTAATACCGCGAAAATATAATACATTTTTGGGTTTTTTATACGATAGAATCTATAAAATGTTTACTTTAAAATGAACTTTGGAATGAACCGTTTTACCTTTCTACTATTATTTCTAATTTCTCTTGGAAGTTGTCTTCTTTTATTAATATTCCTACCCTCTGTTAGTTTTTAATGTTAAAAAACCTTTAAAAGCGTTCACTTTTTTAAAGCCTAATTTTTAATTAATCATTTATTCGAAATTAAGAATGTTATTTACTTAAATAATTTTTTTTCACAATTTCGAGTTTCAAAATGAGTATTATAGTTATGATTTCAGAAAACCAATGTAAAATTGATCAAATACTCTTCTTATCCCGTCTTGGGCACTCGAAAGAAAACAGGATTTCATGATCAGTCGGACTTGAACATCAACGTAAATTTTACATATTCAAGAGTTTAAAAATGTTGTGTTATTAATTTTAAATAACGATTTTTGCTCTAAATTTAATAATAATTAAATTAAAAATGAATTATAAATATATAGAAATATTATAAACTTTCAGGAAAAAAATGTAAAAGAAATGAATCAGGCAAAGATTTCTGGGTTGCCTGTTGTGAACACTGATAAGGACACGGAATTCCTTGAGCAGTTGGACCTCAACACCCTCAAACATCTTCTACACGGGTTAACAACTCACTATGTGATATATTCTATGTGACCCAGTCTGTGTCTTTTGTAAAGCTCTTAATTTAAGTTTAAAAGCACTCAAATAAGAAAATTATCCAGGCTGTTGACAGTAAATGACAAGCCGTGCAAGAACTATAGAACGTTTGGAGTGACGGACAGGGATGGAGGTTACCAGGTGTGTCTCGAGAGAAAACTCGCTGTCAGCATGCCAGGCTGCACTGTCCTTTCCTTCGGGTGATTGCAACTGGTGTTTTGCGCTTGAGCATATGAAAAACTAAGTTTCATCAAAATATTCAATAAAGACAGATGTGCACTGAAAAGAAATAATTTTAAATGATTTGAAAAACCCCAGAATAAGCCTAGATTGGAGTTTTGATGACGAAATTAGAAAGTATGGATGCAGCGTTCACTCCTTTGATCCAAGGTGGCCTTCGATTTGAAAACTGTCTTTATTGAACAGCATCAACAAAACCTCTATTCCACCATTACTGCATCCATCACCAAGACCAACCCCATCCCTATTTCGCTGACAGCATCGGCCTTAAAGACCACAAACGAGCCGAAAAGCACTGGTTCCACAACTTGGGTCTAGGCAAGCAAGTGGAATACGACCACGCCAGGAATTGGAGCATGGTCAACATCGCCAAAGCCATCGAACTAAGCGGAATGGCTGGAGTAATCCATTATTACTGAATACAAAGAATTCTTTTTAGATATTTGAATTAAAGATTATTTTTTTAAAAGATGACATGATAACATTTTCACGACGTAGTCGATTGTTTGGTTCTTGTAAGTGTTAAATGAATATACAATGTAGTGACTCTTATAAGTGTGGAAATATTATTACTTATAATTAGTCAATTGCTCTGTTATCTCTAAAAATTCATTAAAAATGATTTAAAAGGGTGTTTGGGTTAACGCAAACAACGCCTTTAAAACGCAGAAAACTGTGGACGTGATGAAGGTGGACGCCGAAGGAGCAGAGTACCCCTTCCTGGAAGACGTCCTGCAGAACATGGTCGACGTGAAACAGATGGTTCTGGAAATACACTCCTACCGCGTGAAGCCACAAGTCGTTCTGAAGGAGGACATCATCTACACCATCAAGCTGCTCATGGCTCTCAAACGCGCTGGCTACATCATCAGCCACAGCATGCACAAAACCTTTTGCTGCGACTACTTTGCTAACATGTTTCCGAACGAGATAGCCGAAAAGTGTTGCCATGAAGTGTACTTTTATAACAAGAAGTACGTGTAGCTAGAGCCTAGATGGCTTGAGTTAGTGCTAATTTGTTTCTCCAGAATAGTTTTCTTGCCTTTTTATGAATTTTAAAATAAGCCTATTTATTTAAATTTCAGTGAGATTCATTTTTAATGTTATCGAAATATTTAGTTAATTCATATGAAGCGAGCACGATAGGAGTATGGAGACAAGACAGGGTTCATTAACGAGAAGGCTTCCTTATATATGGTACGAGAGACAAAGGTACGTTAGCCCTAGAAGTGGACCGCTATAAATATAGGCCACTACAAATTCAAGCGACTACAATAGCTGCTGGCGTTGAGTCACGCGACCGAAGTGTTTTACAGCTGGATTTGTCTGGCCATTGACACCAATGGCGACACGTGCGCACTTTAAAGCCATGGAATATATGGCTTCTGCAAACCTTGGGCCGCTGCTTTTCAGCCTATGGTGTTAATGTTTTTGTTATATTGGAGTTGAGAGATTTAAAATTAATTGGTTTACTTGACGCTCGATTGTTATAAGTTGATTCGCTGACGAAAGAAGTTGACTGGCTCTTTAGCAGAGGCAGTAGTTTGTCTGCGAGTCTTCCGAGGTCGTCCAGTCCCAATGCCTTTTGTGATGCGATGAAGGGAGCGAGACTGGGCGGGAGAGCTTGTTGGAGCCGGTGGCGGACCAATTCTTCTCCCACACCGACCTTTTTGCCACTTTCGTCATTTGGAGGAGGAAGTGGGATGGTTTGCCGATGAGGGGTGTTTCCTGAAGAAATTATTCAAATAGTCCACCTTTGCTCATCTCGTGGAAACTCTTGACAGCGTCCTTTAGCATCTCATAGTCGCCAGCATAGAGTATTGTTTCGTCCAGGTTGGTCACCGTCTCAATTGGCCAGTTTGCCAATGCGTGGTAGAACTTCGTGGTAGAAGTCGAGATGCTCGCTATGTTGAATTGGGCTTCAAGTATCGCAAACCACGTGACAGGGTTTGTTGTTATAAATGGGGGTGCTTTCACTGATACTGCAGCGGTTGCCATGTTGTTCTTCTCTTCTTGCGGTAGGAGTTGACGACGTCTCTGGGACTCTTGGGCAAATGGGGTGCGCGCAGAGAAGTCAAGGTTGAACTGTGGCAGTCTCTGTGTCTTCTCCAAGAATGAGATGTTGTTGTTGGAAATGTTGTCTGGCTTGTTGTTGCTGTGCAGTATTATTAATGGTTTACGAATTATTTGTAAAAATAGTCTGTCTCAAACTCAAACTCAAACGTCAGGGTCACCATTTGAAGCAAGCACGATAGGAGTATGGAGACAAGAGAGTTTATTAACCAGAAAGCTTCCTTATATATAAGGAGGCATTGTGAAAAGATTATGCTATTTTAACTTTTAAACTATAAAAAGCTTATATAGCATAATCTTTTCATGTATAATCTATATAAAGCAATGTATAAGTTTCTTCAAATTAAAAAAAGTTCATATAGCATAATCTTTTCACAATGCTTAAATTTAGCAGCTAAATGTAAGGGCAACAAAATTTCAAGAAAAATAACTAGAAGTTATGATAGAACTGTCCACCATTTACTATTGCAAAATCAGTATATTATTTTTATATTGTTCAACATTATTCATCTGACATGCTATTAGATTTTTAATTTTTTATAACGTTTCCAAAAAAATTTGTAAGAAAGTTATGCTTCATAAATTAAATGAAAATATTTTTTTTATCCCTTTATTAGATTAATTCACTCATTTTCAATTTTTAAAATTATTTTTGAAAAATTAAAATTACTGCCTTAAGTTTTTTTAATTTAATGTTTTTTATACATCTAAAAAATTAATTTACAAAAATGAGTTTTTTTTGTAAGCTTTTTACAAAAATTACATTTTGTGAATGAAACAAATACTTTTTCTCATAAATATATTTTAATAATCTTTTTTTTCAAACCAGAGTGTTTTTATGAATCCATGTCGGTTGCTAGGTTAATACCGCGAAAAATATAATACATTTTTGGGTTTTTTATACGATAGAATCTATAAAATGTTTACCTTAAAATGAACTTTGGAATGAACCGTTTTACCTTTCTACTGTTATTTCTAATTTCTCTCGGAAGTTGTCTTTTATTAATATTCCTACCCTCTGTTAGTTTTTAATGTCAAAAACCTTTAAAAGCGTTCACTTTTTATAATCCTAGTTTTTATTAAATCATTTATTCGAAATTAAGAATGTTATTTACTTAAATAATTTTTTTAACAATTTCGAGTTTCAAAATGAGTATTATAGTTATGATTTCAGAAAACCAATGTAAAATTGCTAAAATACTCTTCGTATCCCGTCTTGGGCACTCGAAAGAAAACAGGATTTCATGAACAGTCGGACCTGAACATCGACGTAAATTTTACATATTCAAGAGTTTAAAAATGTTGTGTTATTAATTTTAAATAACGATTTTTGCTCTAAATTTAATAATAATTAAATTAAAAATGAATTATAAATATATAGAAATATTATAAACTTTCAGGAAAAAAATGTAAAAGAAATGAATCAGGCAAAGATTTCTGGGTTGCCTGTTGTGAACACTGATAAGGACACGGAATTCCTTGAGCAGTTGGACCTCAACACCCTCAAACATCTTCTACACGGGTTAACAACTCACTATGTGATATATTCTATGTGACCCAGTCTGTGTCTTTTGTAAAGCTCTTAATTTAAGTTTAAAAGCACTCAAATAAGAAAACTATCCAGGCTGTTGACAGTAAATGACAAGCCGTGCAAGAACTATAGAACGTTTGGAGTGACGGACAGGGATGGAGGTTACCAGGTGTGTCTCGAGGGAAAACTAGCTGTCAGCATGCTAAGCTGCACTGTCTTTTCCTTCGGGTGAATGCAACTGGTGTTTTGCGCTTGAGCATATGAAAAACTAAGTTTCATCAAAATATTCAATAAAGACAGATGTGCACTGAAAAGAAATAATTTTAAATGATTTGAAAAACCCCAGAATAAGCCTAGATTGGAGTTTTGATGACGAAATTAGAAAGTATGGATGCAGCGTTCACTCCTTTGATCCAAGGTGGCTTTCGATTTGAAAACTGTCTTTATTGAACAGCCATCAACAAAACCACCATTCCACCATTACTGCATCCATCACCAAGACCAACCCCATCCCTATTTCGCTGACAGCATCGGCCTTAAAGACCACAAACGAGCCGAAAAGCACTGGTTCCACAACTTGGGTCTAGGCAAGCAAGTGGAATACGACCACGCCAGGAATTGGAGCATGGTCAACATCGCCAAAGCCATCGAACTAAGCGGAATGGCTGGAGTAATCCATTATTACTGAATAAAAAAAATTATTTTTAGATATTTGAATTAAAGATTTTTTTTTTTTTAAATGACATGATAACATTTTCACGACGTAGTCGATTGTTTGGTTCTTGTAAGTTTTAAATGAATATACAATGTAGTGTGGAAACATTATTACTTAATTAGTCAATTGCTCTGTTATCTCTAAAAATTCATTAAAAATGATTTAAAAGGGTGTTTGGGTTAACGCAAACAACGCCTTTAAAACGCAGAAAACTGTGGACGTGATGAAGGTGGACGCCGAAGGAGCAGAGTACCCTTTCCTGGAAGACGTCCTGCAGAACATGGTCGACGTGAAACAGATGGTTCTGGAAATACACTCCTACCGCGTGAAGCCACAAGTCGTTCTGAAGGAGGACATCATCTACACCATCAAGCTGCTCATGGCTCTCAAACGCGCTGGCTACATCATCAGCCACAGCATGCACAAAACCTACTGCTGCGACGCCTTTGCTAACATGTTTCCGAACGAAATAGCAGAAAAGTGTTGCCATGAGGTGTACTTTTATAACAAGAAGTACGTGTAGCCAGAGCCTAGATGGCTTGAGTTAGTGCTAATTTGTTTCTCCAAATAGTTTTCTTGTTTTTAAGTATTTTTAAACAAGCTTATTTTATTAAATCTCAGTGAGATTCATTTGGAGTGATATCAAAATATTTAGTTGTTTCATCCCACTAGTTCAAACTATTGACGCTTCTTTAATTTAAATTTTCCAGTTTTATGTTACATCTATTTGTTAAAAACTTTTTTCAACTTGTTCGTTAATTTTTTTTCATATTTGAACACTAAAGATTCTGAATTAAGATTTTTTGGCTTTTTTCTTAATGTTTTGGCCTTAGCGTCAATTAAGTATCTTGTTCACGCAGGTATCTTTTTTTCCAGAAAATAATACCTTCGCTTTATATTTTGACCAAATCGATTATTCCAGAAGTCAGAAGGTAACATTTCAAATCGCATGCTACTCTATATTATATAATTAACCCATGACGAAACAAATAGTTCTGTATCACTCGCTAGAGTTATTGTCATTGAAAAGCCAAGTGGCTCTGAATCTGAGTTGAAGAATTAAGTGGAAGGTAGTGGCGTCAATCAAATGTATTTAAATAGCGCTTATTAATGAATTCAAGAGTGCCTCAAAATAAATAAGTCTCGGAAAATTTTCGAAAAGCAAATTAGGAAGTAAAAGTTTTTAACTCTCAAAAAATGACCGCCATCTTTAAATGAACGTTTAGCCCCCACCTGCTTTCAATCAGCTCTCAACCATCTTTTCTGCAATCAATCAGCCCTCAATCACTCTCTCTTTGCACACAATCAGCCCTCAATCACTCTCTCTCTCTGCACACAATCAGCCCTCAACCACTCTCTCTTTGCACCCAATCAACTAATCTCTCTGTAAATAAATACCTGATTAAAAAAAATTCTCATAAATTTTTTTTTAAATTGACGATTCCAACACAATTTTGATATATTTAATTTTAAAATGACGTATTTTAATTTTTGGCTGAGTCTAAAAAACAATATATAAGTGAATTGCATGAAGAATTAATTAATTAAACTATAATTAATTAAAATGAATGCAACAGATGGCCGATAAGGTCTATAATAAAATGAAAAGAAATAAAGAATTCACGGATCAATATGTGTTTAATAATCCGTGATGGCTCATAGTAATCCCTAATAGTACAAGAATAAATACTTCTAAATACATAAAGTTTTTATAAATTTCTCAATCAATCAAATCAATCAATCAATCAATCAAATCAATTTCTATAGCGCTCTTTCCTACACACAAGTGTGACTTAAACAGATAGACAACCTTTCAAAAAGATGATTTGGAGCTTCGGTTCTATATGGAATATAGATTTGTATTATTTAATATTTCAACAAATAATTTTATTTTTTAATGTTAATACAAAAACATTGTATGAAACTAGCACAATCTTAAATTAAGAATGTAATTATTGATAAAAGATGGAAGAAAAAGCAAGAAATAAATGAACTTATTTTATATAAAAGTCTACTTAACATATTGATTCAACCTAAATAAATTATACATTGAAATTATATAAGACTAACATATACAATAAAGTATTTTAAAACTTTAAATTAATAAAAAGTCATCTAGGCTCTGGCTACACGTACTTTTTGTTATAAAAGTACACCTCATGGCAACACTTTTCGGCTATCTCGTTCGGAAACATGTTAGCAAAGGCGTCGCAGCAGTAGGTTTTGTGCATGCTGTGGCTGATGATGTAGCCAGCGCGTTTGAGAGCCATGAGCAGCTTGATGGTGTAGATGATGTCCTCCTTCAGAACGACTTGTGGCTTCACGCGGTAGGAGTGTATTTCCAGAACCATCTGTTTCACGTCGACCATGTTCTGCAGGACGTCTTCCAGGAAGGGGTACTCTGCTCCTTCGGCGTCCACCTTCATCACGTCCACAGTTTTCTGCGTTTTAAAGACGTTGTTTGCGTTGGCATTTGTGATTTCTTTTTGTCGGTAGTTTAATGGTAATATTATTATTATCATTATTATTATTTTTTCATTATTATTTTTTCATTTTTATATAGAATCACCCCAGCCATTCCGACGAGTTCGATGGCTTTGGCGATGTTGACCATGCTCCAATTCCTGGCGTGGTCGTATTCCACTTGCTTGCCTAGACCCAAGTTGTGGAACCAGTGCTTTTCGGCTCGTTTGTGGTCTTTAAGGCCGATGCTGTCAACGAAATAAATTTGAGTTTTTTGTGATGGTTGTTGCAGTGGTGGTGGTGAAATTTGGGGATGAGTGGTGTCGGGTTTTATAGTGGTTTTGATACTTGGTTGATATGTGTTACTGTGGTGGTAATGTATTGGAGCTTTATAAAGTCAAGTTTTTTTTTAAATAAAAAAAGAAAAAATAGATTGCATGTGGTATTTTCGAGGGCTCCTGAGGGAAATACTTTAGTGCTCTAAAAACTTTTCGGTATGCTTGTTTTATACTGGAATTTGTTTGTCAACGGTGTAATAGTCGGTCGGTCTAAGTCAATCCAGGTTTTCCAATATACACTCAGTTGCACTTCGTTTTGACCTCATGATTGGTACGTTTGGAGAGGATGAATATTAAACTATTTGGTGCACAAGTAATGATTATTGTATCACCATTTATATTGTAGTCGGTAGTTGTAGCTTGTAATAATAATTTTCTTATAACTTTATAGTCAATATTTTCATTTATATATGTTACAGTCTAAACGCGTATTCAGGCATATCGCGTAAAGCCTGCAAAATGTCCCATCATATTTCACAGTTTGACTGAAATAAAGAATTCAGATCTTCAGTTATTTATTAAGCTCTTTTCATTAATACGTTTTAATTTTTAAAAAAGTTTTTTCAACATTTTATAATAAAATTTTTCGAAAGTATTTTAATCTGTTTTCAAATAAAAAAATCATTGAATCGATGAAGTTTAATGAAAAAATGACATTTGTAAGAGTA
Source organism: Piscicola geometra (assembly GCA_943735955.1). NCBI lineage: Eukaryota > Metazoa > Annelida > Clitellata > Hirudinida > Piscicolidae > Piscicola > Piscicola geometra. Next base: position 6,971,540 of record OX030965.1, on the reverse strand, counting down.
TGGAAAACATAACTATTTACTTTTTGTTTTTGCAAGTAGGACTTTTGTCTACTTATACAAAGCCTTTCAGACTCTAAACATTTGCATCAGTTGATCTGGCCTTGTTTGTTTCCAAGACAAAAGCCACCAGAGTCTGTCTTCTTGACGACTCGGCGAGTGTAATTAGATTTTAATATATCACCAGTCTCAGACATTTCTATTAGTTTATAAACTATTTATTTATTTTTAAAATATATATGTATTTCAAATATTATAAAAATAATATTTTAAAAATTTTTGAGAGCTTTAATTTGTACTTATAAATAAGTGGATTCATTATTTATAACAGATTGGTCTGGAAGCTAGTTTGGGTTTAGGCTATGTTAATAATATTCGTCGTTTTATTTCACTCTATTTTATGTACATTGTACCATAAAACACCATGTATTAGGCGCACCTATGTGTAAGGACCTTACAGTAAGGTGCACGCGATATTCGATTGCTTAAAATATGAAAAATTATAAGTTAAAAAATAAATTATAAGGTTTTGCAGAATATTTAAACTATATTATTTTCCTATTATTCTCAAGTATACGTTACTCAAAAGGTTTATTTTGTATTCGAATAATGTCAAATAAATGCAATCCAGTGTAAGTAAGTGATAAGAAATCACTAATACTTCCAAGAGATTAATTTTTTTCAGAGAAATGGATTTATTTCAAGTAGTAGTTTAGAATTTAATTATTTGTTTAAAAATTGATTTATTCCAATTCATAGTTTTAAAGCAGCTATTAGTGAGTTTGTGGTTATCTCAAGCTTGCTACATCGTAATCTCCATGTATAAGACGCACTAGCTTTTTGAAGTAAATTTGTTAGCTAAAAAGTGCGTTTTATTCATTGTGTTTTACGGTGATTACTGAGTAAATTAATGTTTAGTAAGCCAAATATCAGATATCGCATAAAGTATTTTGTTTCTTTGTACTAGTCTGCATTGTAAATCTCCCTTTTGGAAAATCATTTATATACGTGATCATATATAGGATGCTTATTTCTGTTTGTTTAAAAAAAAATAAAGTATGTATGATGGAAAACTATCATTTATTTCATCGAAACGTTTCAGAGACTATATTTTTCACGCTTTTAAAGCTATAGTTTAATAACGGCTGCAAAATGAAAAATGGTTTTAAAGCTTCATAAAAATTATATTTTTTCTCACATTAAACCCGATTAAAATTTTTAAAGTCCTAAATAGAAACAAACCTTGGATCAAAGGAGTGAACGCTGCATCCATATCCTCTAATTTCGTCATCAAAACTCCAATCATTGTTTATTCTGGGTTGTTTCAAATTATTTTAAATTATTCCTTTTCAGTGCACATCTGTCTTTTTCGAATATTTTAACGAAAACTTAGTTTTTCAAATGTTCAAGCGCAGAACACCAGTTGCATTCACCCGAAGGAAAGGACAATGCAGCCTGGCATGCTGACAGCGAGTTTTCCCTCGAGACACACCTGGTAACCTCCATCCCTGTCCTTCACTCCAAACGTTCTATAGTTCTTACACGGCTTGTCATTTACTGTCAACAGCCTGGAAAGTTTTCTTATTTGAGTGCTTTTAAACTTACATTAATTGCTTTACAAATATTATATTATATATATTACAGTTTACTTGTTTAAATTTAAATTTATTGATGTTTTGATCAAACATTTACATTGGCATTCATAACTTTACAAATAAAAGCAATGTTTGACACTGTCAGAAAAACTATGTCAGATAGACAATACCGTATAGTGAGTTGTTAACCCGTGTAGGAGATGTTTGAGGGTGTTGAGGTCCAGCTGCTCAAGGAATTCAGTGTCCTTTTCAGTGTTCACCGGGGAGAAGGAAGACTTTTCAGGGTTCACTACCGAATGCGATAAGTCTTTTGCCGCTTGGAACCATTTATTATCATTTGCCTGAAATCATTATTATACTTTTTATATAAAGCCGCAATATTTTTGTTAATCTTCTCTTTTATTCCCTTTATGACTCTACCGGTAAAAAAACATTTTGGGAAGCTAGTTTTTCAAGAAGACTTTTTATGACACTTGAAACTAACACTGGCTTGGAAGACCAAATAGAGAAGGAGAATTCCAAAAAAAACGACAAATATTAGCAGAAAGCCAAAACGGTTCATTTCAGGGCTATTTAAAAAGACAATATCCGTGCTTTGTATCCTATATAAAGCAAGCGAAACGAGGTGCATATGTCTATATACATGTATATAAAGCAATGTATAAGTTTCTTAAATAAAAGATTTTACATTTTTTAGTTTTAATAACATGTTTATCATCGAATCAGTACTTCATATCATGCGTTTGCTAGAGGGAGAACTACCCTGCTCTACTTACTGCCTTTCACTTCTTTACTTCACCCTTCTTTCACCTCCGTCGTATAATAGTTGTAATAATTCTAATCATAATCAACTGTGATTGCAGCGATGTGAGACGCAGAGGCAGTGGATGAAGACTGGATCGGGAATATGAGGAGGCATGATAGTCATGGTGAATGGCTTGCAGCTTGGCCACTATTCACTGCTCCTAGGTTCGACGGCAAGCCATGAAGCTCTTAGACGCGAATGGAAGTTTGCAGCCCAAGTGCTCCTGAAGTTTGTAAAGGTTACACGCCAGTGTAATAAGGCACATTATTACCATTATTATTCTTCTTTTTCGTGGTGTTTTACAGAATAAATCCGTAATTAGACGATGCTTAAGTGAAAGGCCAATTCTTCATTAAACAACTAGACTGGGTCGGCAAGATGATGCATCTCTTCATCGATCGCTTGCAATGATACACAACTAACGCACAGATGTGTCGCAACATTCGATTAGAAATCGTGTTGCAAATCCCGTTATAATTGTTTCAATAATCTTCATCTTTTTTCTTATACTGGATTGTATTTTACAGTATAACAGTGCTATTTTATATTATATTGAACTAGAATATCTTTTTTTCCCCTGGATATTAATAAGCTTTTTATTTATTTTTCTAAGTTCTTTTTCATAAATCTTGAACGTGTTTTTAACTCAAATATGTAAAAAGTTTGTATTTATTAGCATTTTTGTCCAAATAGAAGTTGTGCCTATTATTGTAGCAATATTATATTATAAATTATTTATAAAATATTTATAAAAATTTATTTTATATAAAATATTCATTTATTTTTTATTTAATTCTGATTTTTAAACTTTATTAGAAAAATGAGAAAAGCCTTTGCCAACAACAACAAATTAGTCTTGATCGAACAATTAGAAGGGGAAAAAAACTTTAATTACGTTATTACGCAAAATTGAAGTATTGTCACATTGGCATATATAACCCCTAGAGATCACTAAGCCAATTATGCATCTAAATCTCCCGCCACATTTAAACCATCCAAAAATTCCACCATTCAATCATTCAAACATAATCACCAAGAAAGAACAAAACCAAACCAAACCACCTCTGAACCACCACCAAACCACCCACTAAACCCTCCCCCCTCCTCCAAATGCCATCACCCCCCTCCCAAAACACTACTACCATCCCTCCAAATGCCACCACCCCCCTCCCAAAACACTACTACCCCCACCCCCTCATGACTGATCGTTCAGAGGGATCTGCATTTTGGCACATTGCCAAGAAGCTGCAATGATCTTCAAGAGGCCAGTGTCTCTGGGCTTCTGAAGGCCACGCATCAGTCTGCGTGGTGATGATGATGATGGTGATGATGATGATGATGATGATGATGATGGTGATGATGATGTGGTGGATGTGTGTAAAATACTCGCAACTGAATCTCACCTCCTCTTCATCACAGACACAAACTCACGGTGACTCAACTCTCCATCATCTAACGAGGCAATTATATACTCAATTAACGTATTGATTAATTAGAACTTACTTGTTTTTTTTAAATCATTTAAAATGTAAGTAAACACAAAATTTATCTAAAACGTAAAAAAAATGTAATTGGTCGATTGAATAAAGAATATAATCAAATAATCTAGAAAAAAAATATTTTACTTTTTATCATATTGTAATAATAAATAAAAATAAAGAATAAATATGTTTTATTTATAAAAAAATCAATTAATAAATAAATACATGTTTATTTATAAATAAAAACAAATAATAACTATTTTATGATCATAGAATTATAATAAACTTTATTTTGTAACCATTTTCATCAAAAATGAGGAAGACGACGTCGATTAGGTGGTCACTCAGGTCGACGTGAGCCACTGTCTTCGCCACATGCTTAAGCGTCTCTGTGCGTGCATTGGTGCGTGCATTGGTGTGTGCATTGGTGCGTGCATTGGTGTGTGCATTGGTGCGTGAATTGGTGGGGGATTGATGAATTGATGGATTGACGAAGCATGGTGAATAGAAAAGTGGATGAATTTATGTATGGATAAATGGATGAATGATGAATTTGTGGATGGATAAGTGGATGAATGGATGGATGCATGAATGAATGGATGGATTGATGAATGAATGAATGGATTGATGAATCAATGGATGGATTGATGAATGAATGGATGGATAAATAAGTGGATGCATGAATGCATGAATTGCCCACTTTTATCGATTGAAGCTCCAGCGACGTTGTAGAAGACGAGGGCGATGTCGATGTCGTTGATGTGCTTGAGGACCCGGTAGAAGTTCTGGTAGTCTGTGAACGAGATGCCCTGTGTGGTAGTGGTGAGGCTGTTGATGGGGGGGTGGTGGTGGTTGTGGTGGTGAGAATGATGGTGGTTGTGATAATGGTTGTTTTGATGATGCTTGTAACGATAACCGTGTTAATAATTTAATTTTAAAGATGTAAAAATTACATACGTTTTCTTTTGTTAAATTTAATTTGAACACCTAAAAAGCAAGAGAAATGGATAAAATAAAAAGAGAAAACAAAACTTACCGGGCATTGGGTGAAGCACTTTCGGATTTTCTTGAGTAATTTGGCCCTTTTGGAGAAGGACTGGCCCGTGTAGACGATGATGCTGTGTGCGAAGTCCCTCTCGGAAATGTTGCCATTCTCTTTCTTGTCGTACCTGTCGAACTGGTGGTGGGTGGTGGTGGGTGGGTGGATGGTGTTGGGTGGTGGTGGTGGGTGGTGGTGGTGGTGGGTGGTGTAGGTGGGTGGTGGTGGTGGTGGGGGTGGGTGGTGGTGGGTGGTGGTAAGTGGTGGTGGTAAGTGGTGGTGGGTGGTGGTGGTGGTTGGTGGTGGGTGGTGGTGGTGGGTGGTGGTGAGTGGTGATAAGTGGTGGTGGGTGGGTGGTGGGTGGTGGTGGTGGGTGGTGGTGGTGGGCGGTTTGGTTGTGTTGGATGGGTGGTGTTGGGTGTAGGTGGGTGCGTGCTTGGGTGGTGTTGGAGGGTATCGTGGAGTTGTGGGGGTGATGGGTCATGAAATGAAGTGATGGAATATAAGTAACAGGTGAAATGAAAAGAGGGCAAAACATCCCTTCCACAACACCACACCAAAAAGAATCACCACACACAAACACACAAAAGCACCTCAATCCTCAGAATCTCGAGAAGCAACTCCTTCTGGAAGGTCAGAAACTTCTCGATCGTCAATTTCTGATCCAGGTCCTCACCGAAGAAGAACTTGGTGAGGCCTGTGTTGATGGACTTGATGGTGTTGCCAGTCACCGAGTGGTCTCTGTGCCGCATGCCCACGTAGCTGTTGGAACGGAGTACCTCTGTCACCTGGCAGGGTGGCTTGGGGCTTGAAGTGGTGGAGGTGGTGATTGGAGTGGAGACGATGGTCATGGTGATAGATGTGGAAGTGGTAATGGAGGTGGAGGTGATGAAGATGGTAGAGGCGATGGTGTTGAAATTATGGTTGTGGGGGTACTAGTGGTGTTTTTGATGATCATGGTTGATGGGTTGATTGTGCTAGTAATGATGATGGTGCTATTGTTGCTGATGATGATGATAGTGATGGTAGTGCTGATGATGATGATGATGGTAGTGCTGATGATGATGATGATGATGATGATGATGATGATGATGATGATGATGATGATGATGATGATGATGATGATGATGATGATGATGATGATGATGATGATGATGATGATGATGATGATGATGATGATAGTGATGGTAGTGCTGATGATGATGATGATGATGATGATGATGATGATGATGATGATGATGATGATGATGATGATAGTGATGAGCAAAGTGACCCTCTCGAACTCCTCCAGGTCCAGGATGCCATCTCCATTGTAGTCGAACATCTTGAAGGCGATCTCGATCGATCTGGAAGGAGCTGGTGGAGGGGGTGGTGGAGGGGGTGGTGGAGGAAGTGGTGGAGGAGGTGGTGGAGGGGGTGGTGGAGGAGGAGGTGAAGGGAAGGTGGTGGAGTGGGTGGTAGTGGTGGGAAGTGGTGATGGTTAAGTTGGTGGTGGATGGTATTAATATTCTTTATCCTTCCTCCCAAACTTTTATCACAATGTTTTTTTCACTCTTCATCCCACCCACTATCATCCACCCAACCATCCACTATCCTCCACCCATCCACCCACTATCCTCCATCCAACCATCCACTATCCTCCACCCAACCACCCCCTATCATCCACCCAACCACCCACTATCCTCCACCAACTCGACAATATGACCAAGAGAAACATATAGTCCGAAAATGAAATAAGTCCGTTTTGTCCGAAGCGCCAAAAGATGCTGTCCTCTCGCATTGAACTCTCCAGCTTGTCTGTCTTCGGATCGAACCGCTCAAATTTGTCCAAACCCAAGTCTTGAGTGAGTGAGTGAGTGAGTGGGTGAGTGGGTGGGTGAGTGAGTGGGTGATGAGTGAGTGAGTGAGTTAGTGAATGAAAGATTTATGGATTGGAGTTGAAATGAGTTTGACGGTAAAGAAGAATATAGAGATATAGGATTTTTGTACAAAAGTAAATTATCATATATCTTTAATTTATTTAATAATCAATAAAATGTGATTATTTATTTATGAGAAAGTGAAGCGCTACGCACTCTCATCCTGGCGGTTGTTGGGAGTGACGGAGCGCACAAAGTCGTCTGGCGTCATGCACACCTCGCCGTCGACGACCTTCTTGGTGGCGAAGTAGCGGAAGATCTTGTCGGGCGTCGAGTAGTCGCGGATCCTGTTCTCGTACTCGATGAACTGCAGAGGGAGAAGGATGATGATGTCATATTATATGGAAGGATGATGATGTCATATTATATGGAAGGATGATGATGTCATATTATATGGATGGATGATGATGTCATATTATATGGAAGGATGATGATGTCATATTATATGGAAGGATGATGATGTCATATTATATGGAAGGATGATGATGTCATATTATATGGAAGGATGATGATGTCATATTATATGGAAGGATGATGATGTCATATTATATGGAAGGATGATGATGTCATATTATATTCAAGGATGATGATGTCATATTATATGATTTTGTTGATGATTTATTTTTATATAACATTTATTAAAAATGTTTAGTAATATTTATTTTTATAATAATAAAGATGATTATAATGATAATAATAATAAAGATGATTATAATGATAAAAATAATAAAGCTGCTAATAATTATAATCATAATGTTAGCTTAGAATGTTATTTAGTCTATAACCTTTCTCTCCCTGAAACCAACTCTTTTCTTTTTTGCTTTTTGTTCATCCACTTCCTTTTCATCGATTTCCTTTTCCTCATCACTTCCACCCCCCTCACCATCCTCATCAGTCTCAGTGGCTGAGGAGAGAGATGCTGCATCTATACTCGATACCCACGCCCAGCTTGTGTCAGAAAGATCAATTAATCATAATTATTAAAAAGTTTTTATTATGCAGTTAATATAATTTTTTATTATGCAGATATCATTTATGGGAGATGTTAATATTGATTTATCCATTTTAATATTACATTACTTTGCAATATGGTATTTCTTTTATATTTATTAGAAGATGTTAGTTATTGATAATGAGGTACGCATTATTTTGATTTCAATAAAACTCACAATGGAGTGAATATGGAGACACAAAAACTAATTCCCAAGAATGCCACAAAGCCAATGTGCAGCCATGAGTGCTTCCCTGGATTTGGGTCATGGAAACCATGGTATCTGTTCTTATTCCTCGTCTGCAGAATTACCACTCCATGCAAGCTAGTATCTTCAGGGCTTTTGAGCGATTGTATATTTGATTTAGTGGATTTGATGTTCTTGGTTATTTTATTATTAAAACTAAATGCACATCTCGAATTTAATGCAATAGTTTCTTGTGGTGAATTAAGGATTTTTTGAAAGCTTCTCAAATGAGCTATCTTAAGTGAATACATTTTTGAAAATCGGAAAATATTATTCATTTTATTATTTATTGATTTTATTTCGAAAATCAGTTATCTTCGAAAAACTTTAGTTTCGATTGTCATTAAACTTTAAAAATTATTAAAGATTCCCATTTAAAAAGTATAAAAGGAAACTCTGCTGCCAACTGTTTTAATTTTAACTTAAAGTAATATTATACTATTTTTTTGAAACAAAAATTTAATTAAAGTTAATGCTTAAATTTAATCAATTTAAAATCAAATTTTAAATTAATAAACTATTTTATCACCAAAAGAGAGCATATTTATCTCAACAAATTTACTTCTGAGGACTGCAAAAGTTTATCTACTTTAAAAAGGTTGATAAAAAGAACAAAATGGAAAGAAATGAAACTTTGGATAATGATTCAGACAATGTTCATCGGGTCTTGTTGATAGCTTGTGGCTCTTTTGATCCGGTCACCAACATGCACTTGCGAATGTTTGGTAAGTTTTATAATATTTATAAGTTTTATAAAATTTATATTGTCTCATTAATTTGTTAAATATTTTCCACATTTCCCATAATTTTTTCTCCCATCCAGAGGTAGCCAAGGATGCTCTTCTCTTGGAAAGGAATTACGAGATAAGAGGAATTATCTCACCTGTCAATGACAACTACCCTTACAAGGTTTTTACTTCTTACATTTTAAAAATATGTCACAATAATTACATTTTCAATTATTATAGACTCTATAATAATTGAAAATGTAATAATAGAAAATGTAATATATTATAGAGTCATTAAAAACTTAATTGTTTTAATTATTTATAATATAGAATCTATTATATTGGTAATTACATATTGTAATAAAAATTATAGACGTTAGAGCCATCAAAGCACAGGAATGAGATGGTTCGTCTGTCGTTGCACTCCTCCACTTGGATCAGGTATGGCAGTAATTAACATGTGTTATCTTTTATAATATAAAGTTTATATCTATATTCGGCCAATAATTCCATGAAATAACTATTATATATGTAAAAGTTTAAATAATTAAAAATAATAATTTAATATTGAAACAAATTAATTAAATTGTATTTAATTTTCAATTTCCAGTTTGGATGAGTGGGAGTCTGCAAGAGACGGATGGTTGAAAACTCTTTTAGTGCTGAGGCACCACAAGCAGAACGCTGACAAGCACTTTGAACAACGCACCAAGAAACGGATGGTTCTCGACCAGAATGGAAATATCAAAGGTAAGGATGATGATGATGATGATGTAGATGATGAGGATGATGATGATGAGGAGGATGATGATGATGATGATGAGGATGATGATAATTTTAATTATAATGGATTATAAAAATGGTAGAAAAAATTCTAGGGTGGGTTGTAGTCCTATCAGGTCTAACTCACTAGTTTTCGTTTCTATATTCGGTTGGCATCAAATCAACAAATTTAATTTATGAATCTACCTTGAATACAATTTTAAAAGTACAATGATGCAGATGACAATGACGTGAAGCTGTTGATGTTGTGTGGTGCTGACCTGCTCGAAACCTTCTTCGACCCTACCATCTGGGAGGAGTCACATGTTGGTGCTCATGTTGCTCCACTTTTAAATTAATTTTTAACTAATTAAAGTTATAGTTCAATTATATTAAAATTAATTTTACACTTCATAACTTATATAACTGTTTTAATATTCTCCACCCACACCACCCTGCTTGCACCCTTTGCTTTACTTCTTCATATTAAAATTATTTGTTCATTTGCACCCCATCGTTCCTTCACCCAGGTTGAAGAGATTGTGAGGGACTATGGTTTGGTGGTGCTGAGCAGGCCAGGGTGGGATGTCCACAAGTTCCTCTACGAACACGACATTCTCAATAAATACAAGGTCTCCGTTAATATATTAACGTTAATATTCACTTGAATGGAATGGAATTGACTATATTTATAATGACTTTATTGTCTGTTTATTCGCAGTCAAACATTTTTATCGTCAATGATTGGATGAAAAATGAAATCAGCTCTACGAAAATAAGGTATCTTATATTCTGTAAATATAAAATTCAACTTTTCTTCTATAACTTTCCTTCATCATTATGCGCCTCATCGAAAATCAATCAGACGAGCTATTCGAAGGGGAGAGAGTATAAAATATCTGCTGCAGGATTCTGTCATTGAGTACATCAACAAAAATAACCTCTACCACCCCTAAACCCACCAATCTCGAACTTTTTCAACTACACTGATTTGATCTTTTAGTCCATTGTTCTTCAAAGAACACAAATGGCATTTTCGTATTGATAAAACTATTTCTTAACAAATATTGTTAGTCATTTGTGATTTAAATGTGCTTGTTTTTGGTGAGATTTGGCTTGATACATATATGCCATATTGAAAGTCAAACCGGTGCATTTATTCAACCAATTGTTAGTTATTTCGAGTTCGATATATCGAGAGTTAAGTTTTCGAGTAATTTCGAATCTTTCCATGATCTACTTTATCAAGCCATTTCTCTATAATAAAATTTTATAACCACTTTTTAACTCTCTTCGGCTCTTTTTCATAGTAAAAATAATTGATTTTAACTTTCTTTTGTAAATTAAATTTATTAAATCATTCAATGACGCTTGACGCGTTTGTAGGTTAGTGTTAACGCCGTCCTTCTTTATTTTTTATTCAGTCGAAATACATTTTCGCTGGAATTGACTTTATTCTTAGGTTTTTTGGCAAAGTTTTTGCTGAAAAACGAAAATGAGTAGCTCAGAAGAGGTATCATGGATTTCCTGGTTTTGTGGACTCAGGGGAAATGAGTTCTTTTGCGAGGTTTAAATGCATGTTTTTACTTTTATGTTTTAATATCAACTTCATTCGAATTTTCTAAAAAATGAATTAAATTTGTATCAAAAAGGAAAATATTAAAAATTATTTTGCTCAAAATACTTTTTGCAAAATAATTTTTCACCCAGGTTGACGAGGATTATGTTCAAGACAAATTCAATTTAACTGGCTTGAATGAACAAGTACCTTACTACAGACAAGCCATTGACATGATCCTTGACCTTGAGCCAGGTTTGATTTTAGTATTTAAAAATAAAATTCACAAAAAAATATATTTTTAAAATGTAAAGATAATATGTTTTTTTAACATTTTCAAAAGATGATGGACAAGATAATGGCCCTGGAACGGAGAGTGACTTCATAGAGCAGGGTGCAGAGATGTTGTATGGACTGATTCACGCACGCTACATCATGACCAACCGTGGCATCTCTCAAATGGCAAGTTTCCGGCATTTAATTAATTTTAATTATATTTATTATTCATAATTAATATACCTATTAAATAATCTATTAATGAATTCTAGATTGATAAATGGAAACAAGGAGAGTTTGGGCCGTGTCCTAGAGTATATTGTGAAAACAACCTTGTTCTTCCTATTGGTTCACATTTATCAAACTTATTAAAGCGTATATAAAAGTCATCTGATTTATTAAACATTTATAAACATTATTCTCTTCTTTAAGCTCATATAAAACTTATCTGATTTACTTCACATTTATATGAACCCTTTTCTTTCTGAAACTTTCAAAAACACCTCATTAACCCTCCAGGACTGTCAGACGTGCCAGGAGAAGCGATGGTGAAGTTGTACTGCCCGCGTTGTCAGGACGTTTACGTGCCAAAGTCTTCACGGCACCACCACACTGACGGCGCCTACTTTGGTACTGGCTTTCCCCACATGCTCTTCATGGTCCATCCTGAGTACCGCCCCAAGCGCCCCACTACCCAGTTCGTCTCTCGGTGAGTGTTTAATTGATTGTTTTTTTATGTGTGTGTGTTTGTATATTATTTGTGTGTGTTTTTATGCACACACTTCCATGTTAATGCATGCTAATTAGTGCATATATATTTTCATCTTATATAACTTCCGAAACGATATTTTCATGCATTTAACTAATACTTAGTTTGCACTCATGCAAGCCTTCTACAGTCTTATTTAATGCATGTGTATAATGCTTAATTTGGACACACACACAACTCTTTGACAGCCTCTACGGCTTCAAGATCCACCCGTTGGCTTACGAGTTGCAGTCGCAGGCAGCCCTGAACCTCAAGTCCAGGTCTTACAAGCGATGAAGATGCTCTCGTGGTGTAGTTAGTGGTGCCGGTAGTAGTTGCTGCAACTACTAGTTATTGGTACTACTTGTGGTAGTAATTATTGCATGCACTTATAAGCAAGAAACCTCTCTTTTCTGGCTTTGTTTTTACGTTGAATTAGAACAATGTTTAATTAATGTTATTGGTTTGTGACAGAAATTGACTTTAAATGAAACTTGCGAGACTCTTTTCTCCCTCAAAACCACACTTCACACACAAATATTCTCAAAATCTAAATCTATAACGCATGGTTTTTGGAATAATGCCGTTAATAGTAATAATAATTCATATTAATAATAAACTAATAATAAAAAGTCTATTTTAATAACATTTTCTAGCGCTGAGTTTTTAGGCGTTTTTTATAGTTCTTCTTTGACTCCTAGACGGCGTTGTTGTTGTGGTAGGTTAAGGACGTCTGCCAGGTTGGAGAGGGAAGTTTCAGGCAGTTGTTTTAATTCCTCCCTCGACACTTGATCCTCAGTCGAGATCAGAGACCAAGCAAAATCCAGGGAGGGAGGGTTGGATGTCTGATGATGGTTTTGTATATTATAATTAATAACTAATTCAATTAATTGCAAATAATACTAAACTGTGTTTCAATTAAATTATTTAAGTTATTTTTCCTCTTATAGTTATAAGTAATGTAGTTATAAAATCGTGGTGCAAAGGACAGAGATGCAAATATCTTTAGTGAAGCAACCACCAACATTTTTCATCAGCTCCTCATAGAACGATCGGAAGAGAGTCTTGGTGAGATGGCTTTGTGCTCTTAGCAACTTCAACAAGTGTACCCGCACTGATTCAGCGTTCAAATTGTCGTCTGTCAGCCACTGGAGATGTGTGAATGGATGTCAAAAGAAATAAAGCGCTGTTTTAGTAATGGACGAGATTAAAATGTATAATATCTCCACCAGTTTTCCTTGCTGGTAAGTCCAGAAGTATTTGAAATGGTCGAGTCTTTCTTGCTTCTGGAGGCCCTCGCACTGGTTCAGGGTGATTTCGGGAGAAGGCGAGAAGTGGTTCGTGACTGAGATGCTCACGCCATACGACCTCACCTGGTGCAACAGGCCTGCAAGGGCAGCCAGAAGACATTTTGATTGTTAACTCTCCAATAAGATTTTACTTGAAATAATAATAAAAGTTTGAAATCCGTTTTTTTTATAATTAGGAACTATTAAAACAGTTTAGTTACTTGTTAACTATTCCAGTTTAACTATAACTATTCCGATCTAAATACTTTCTTGCACACCTGCGGGCACGAACACGCAGTCTCCGGGTCTGAGAATGGCCCACCTCCATGGCACTTCTGCCACCTGCCTGTGCTGGAACATGTTGATTTGGTCCATGTCGATGGGCGAGTGCCCTGCCCCGTCCAAGCCCTCCTGTGTGTGTGCAATATATGTGCGTGTTTTATTATTTAATAATTGGTTTTAAATGTGTTTTGAAATTACAGCCTATAATTTGTTGGTCGTCACATTAAGCGTGCTCATTTTGCATGTCATTTTGCTCTATGTGCAGATTGAAATGTTCTACACCACAGTTAATGACTTTCTCTTGGAACTTGAAGAGCGCCTTGAACTTCGGTTCGACGAAGACAAAGTCTTTCCTTCCGGAGAGGAGGCAGTGCAGGTCGTGGTCGGAGTGGGAGTGGAGGGAGCTGGAGGTGCCTCCACTGCTCATCCACAACTCACCCTCCATCAACCACTCTTCCAAACCGCATCTCAACACCGCAGGTAGCTGTGTAGTTGATGGGAAATAGGATTTTTCTTCTTCAGGTTTTTAATTGTATTAAATAATAAATGAATAAATTTTATGGAAACATATTCATGTAGCTTAGATTTCAAGGCGTAATCGAATGGGCTACCGCAAGTTCAGAGGTCATTTCCTGCGGTAGAAAGTTGCTGAGGTAGAGGTCATCGTACAAGAAGTCCGTCATGAACCTGTAGGTTTTTACGTTTCCCTTGAACAGCCACCACTGATACTAGCATTGTTGATTTATTTATTGAAATACAAATTGTGTTTCGAAACACTATAAAATAAATTTTAATTTTGATTACTTTGACAGCTTCATGGTGGTGGATCCTTTCCGTTTGAACTCTTTCTTTTCCACTACTTCCACCTCTATTGAACCGTACCTGGAAGGATATAAAATAATTATTTAAGTTACTTATCAAAGTGTATTTTTTAGCATCGATTAACTTGATGTATTTTGCACCGACTTATCTTTAAGATATTTCTTTTGCGGCCACAACTCCATAGCGGGCAGTTTCTCCAGGGCTCTTCTCAGAACGACAGAACGTCCTTTGAGTACAAACTTGTTGTAAAAGGTGACCGGGTCGATCAGTTCTCTCTTCTCATCGATCATTCCTTCAGCTGCTCTTTGCCAGCCTGTGATAGCAAGGGTGCTTGTTGTCAAGGCGTTTGAAAGGTTTTTGTATGGGAGTTTCGAAGGTTTTTAGTCTCTAATGCTAGAGGAAGATCTTACCGAGAGGTCGCAGATGACCGACTGGAATATTTATGTCGATTGAGGGTTTCAACTGGAATGGCCATTTTATGACGTTGAGAATGCTCTAAAACTAGTTGTTTTAACATAAACATTCTGATAAGACAATGATGATGATGATGATGATAATGATGATGATGAAACCTTGGGAGGAAATTCAACCAGGTTAAGACTCTGGTCCTTCACGAATCCATCTCTCGCTTGCACCCCTCCAATCACGAAGAACACAAATACTATATTCAAAAACATTCTATTAAAAATAATATCGAGCATGAAATTTGGAAGTTAAATGTGATTATGAAGTTGTTGTCTGAAACGTTTGGCAAGTGTGTTGGCACATTTGTATCTCTGCTCAAACTACTCGAACTGATTTCATTGGTCCAGGAATTATTGGATTATTACTAACAGCATCTACACACACACGAATGTTACACGTTCTAATGTAACAGGTTGGATGGACGATCGATGGGTAGACTGTCAGAGGCGATTGATTCAATTTCCTAGCGATTAAACATTCGCTTTGCCGTCAATCTTGTGATCACTTTCCATTTTTGAAATCATCAAAGCACATTTATATTTAAATAAATTATTTAAAGTATCAAATTATATTTTTGACATTTTATCTTCCAAATCCAACACTAAGTTATTAAAAAGCAGCGAACTCCGACCTAATTTTAAGGTTCACAATCCTCGTGCTAGGGCTTTCCTGCCATATTAGAACTTCCTTTGTTCCTCGGTGCGCATAATCAATTTGCTATTAAACTTTTTAGACATTTAAAAGTTTTAAAGGTTTTCCTGAAACAATGGAAGGTTATTTTAATTAAAGTTTAATTGCGCCATGCTTACAACTTTTAAATTCTTATGAATTTAGAGCTTTTCGAAAATTTAAATGTTATAATTATGTAAAAATAAAAATAAATTCTTGTAGTTATCGAAGGACTTAGTGTCAAGAAGTTGACTGAAGGCAAGACGAAGGTTATTTACGAGTTGGCGGAGAATCCACACCACGTGCTCATCTACTCGAAGGACCGCATCACAGCTGGTGATGGCGCTCGCTCCAACGAACTTGAAGGAAAAGCCGCCATCTCAAATCAAACCACTGCCGCCGTCTACGACCTTCTCAACAAAGCTGGTTTGTTATTTCGTAATTCACTTTTTACGTCATTTAAAATATGGAAAAGTAATTTTGAATTATTTCGTGATTTCCAAAATGCAGGCATCAAGACCCATATGGTGCGGGGCCAGGGCGAGAGGGCGTTTGTGGCTCGCAAGTGCGACATGCTGCCCATTGAGTTCGTCTCCAGGAGGATCGCCACTGGATCCTTCCTGAAGCGCAACCCTGGAGTCCCCGAGGGCCACAAATTCTACCCACTCAAGCAGGAGCTCTTCTTCAAGGTAAGCATTTGAATTTTAAAAGATTATGTTATATTTGTCAAATTATTTTTTTAAAATTTCAAACTAATTTATTTTAAACTTGTATATTTCGCAAAGTAAATGAAAATTTTCTTCACTCCACCAACACTAGGACGACGCCAACCACGACCCACAATGGTCTTATGAGCAGTTGGTGTGCGCCAAACTGACGTGTGCGGGCAGGCTGATCGGGGCTCCAGAGGTTGATTCCTTGGTGAAGACTGCCGCCGTGGTCTTCGAGGTGCTGGAGCGTCTGTGGAGCAGGCAGGACTGCACCCTGGTCGACATGAAGATCGAGTTTGGAGTTGACTTTGAAACCAGTGAGGCATTTTGTAAAAGGGTCTACATTATTATATACTAAACTATTTTAAAGGTTCTTTAACCTAACAAAGTCTCATTTTTTTTCTATATTTATCACCTCATCTCACTTGAAATTCCACACAAATCACAATTTTCATCAAATCTACTCAAAATACCATGCTGATAATCGTAAAACTCATCTTTCCATTGAACTCCCTCCTCACATGCCCCTCCAGAGGAACTCCTGCTGGCTGACATCATCGACTCTGACTCGTGGAGGTTGTGGCCCAAGGGAGACCGAGCCCTCATGAAGGACAAACAGGTTCCTTCATGCATTCATTCATCCATCACTAATTAATTCATTCATCCATCACTCTTACATTCATTCATCCATCACTCATTCATTCATCCATAGATTTGTCATTCACTCATCCATCAACTATTTTCTTTATTCCATTAAACCATCACCACTATCATTTTAATCTATATAATCATTACCACCACCAACATCATCATCATCACCACCTCAGGTGTACAGGGAGATGGCAGAGGTGACGGCGGATGGACTGCAGGTGGTGAAGAAGAACTTCCAATGGGTGCTCGAGAAGATCAAGGTGGCTCAAATAACTCAGTTCACTTTTAAATTTCATTTTTTATGTATTTTATTGTATTGTTTTTATTTAATGTGTTTTTTTGGGTATTAATTTTATTTATTATTATTTTTGTTATTGAATCTCTTCTATTTCCCTCCTTCCCGTCCTAAAGCAATCCCAAAATACATCCACCACAAATAAACCTTCCACACACACTTGCAACCAGGATATGCAGGCATGGAAGAGTGAAGGCCTGGTCGTGGTGCTGATGGGCTCAGCAGCTGACCTGCCCACGGGTGAAAAGGTCAGGGAGGTGATGAGGAAGCATGGGGTCGAATGCCAAATCAGGGTTACTTCAGCCCATAAGGGACCCGACCTCACCCTTAAAGTTCTTGCAGAGTATGAAGGTGTGTTGGGTAGGAGTGGCTTTTGTACTAATATTGATGTATTTGTTACTAATAAATTACTGTGAATAATAATTTATTTATTAAATATTAATTTAAATATTTTATTTCATAATTAATTCAACAAAAACCGAATTGTTTAATAATCCATTAAAATTAATTTAAATTCCCACCCTGGCACAACAGTCATTCCAAGACCAGTGGTGATTGTGGCGATGGCTGGTCGCAGCAATGGCCTGGGACCCACTGTGTCGGCCAACACCTGTAGGCCAGTGATCAACTGTCCGCCCATCTCCCATGAGTGGGCCGCTGAGGATGTCTGGTCCTCCCTCAGACTGCCCTCTGGTGAGTGATTTATTAATTTAATAATGGTTAGACTATGAATTCATTCATAAGTTTGTATTACTTTCTAAGTTTTGAAATATTTATAGAGTTTTATTTCCGGTTGAAAAGCCTTTCATTTTTTTCACACGTCGCAATAAATTTCTCAAAAACAAATGACCTTCACCTTGCCGCCACAGGCCTCTCTTGCGCCACGGTGATTGCCCCTGAGACTGCTGCCTTGCACGCGGTCGCCATCTTGGCTCTCAGCGACCCTCTGGTGTGGTGTCGTTGGAAGGCCCTGCAGCTGAGTAACTGGCTGTCATTGGTCAGCGGAGACCAGAAGGTTTCGCTGACCAACCAATAGAAATTATTCGACGTTAATCGTCTGTTGGGGGTTGATTTCTTTACTCCCTAGTTTAGTTTTTGATCTGTACGCCCTCAAGCCCTTTATCAGGAATTATAATAGCTCTAATACTCACCAACTCCTCAGTTATTTTGTAGCGAATATATGTAGTACGTTGAGTTAACACCAGGCTTGCTTGTGAGATTATTTTGTAATAAAAAATCCTGGCAATTTGATTATTTAATGTTACGAATCAGAAATCCTAGACATCTTAGTAAAGTAGGTTTAATTGATTCCACACACGCTTGACTGCGTGAGCACATGACCGTAAGGCTGTTTCGATTTTTAAACAAATTAACTCTTCCAGTCAGAACTATTGGGCCCTTCATAATTAAAACTTTTCTCCACTTTTTTGGGGTTCAAAATGAGGGGTAGAGTACCTCACACGGTTCAATGAGAACCACCATGAGATGACTCCATCTCGTTACAAGGACATGATTGCAGGGGAGCAGTGGCATTGATTTGCGACGGACCTGCAGGCATACGGCCCTGGTGGTTGCCTAGAGACGCAGGAGCTTCATAAAAGTGGATTTAAGTCCGCAATGACTCGTCGCCGATAAATAAACTAATCAAGGAGGAACGGACGAGTAGTGCCAAGTCATAGAGATAAGTGAGGGAAGCAAATGTATTCGTAGTCATGGGCTACACCCATTGGACAATTTCAAATCTCGACTCCTCCCTCTTTTCCATGGCAACCAATGCAATTCTTTTGCTTGTAGGAAGCTCTTGAGATTTGTCGGAAATCCAAGGCATTGACTTACTTAGTGATATTGCCGCGTGAGTTTATACCCTGCGGATCAAAAGATATAATTAGTACTGCATCCAGTCTTCAGAATAACCCCTAAAGCTTCGAAAAACTAAATCAAAACAAATTAAAATAGACAAATATAAAAAAGTCAAATTGATAGTTTAGTTTTTTGGATCTTCTCCACCTTCGTTCACAAGTGGCAGGGACTTCTGGAGGGTTCAAGGGACCTCCATGGACACCAACAACCATCTGCTCGGTAAGCTCTCTACCTTCATCATGCCTGCTATTATAGCAAGTATAATACTTGAATTGCTTTCTCTTTTCTATTTTTTCATTTCAATCAAAAGAATAGAATTCGGGTTTACGCCCCGTTAAAAATATTCCTTAATATTGTTATGAATTAATTTGAGATTATAAAAATATAAATAATTAAAGCTTCAAAACTAAATTGTTGTTCATAACTTTACATTATTTTAAGAAAACCTTTTTCTTTGAATAATTCAATTTATATGCAAATAATGGTGCTAAGATTATCCATATATTTGCATATTAAACTTTGAAATTGCAAAGGAGTTTTTTCCAGTTTAAATGATTACAATGTTACCCAAGTTTTCACAAAACAAATGTATTTTTTGAGTTTATAAAAAGCATTTTAACCAATGGAATATCTCAACAATTATTTTTCCATAGTTATAAACGTGAAAAATTAAATAAAAACAAAACAAACTAAAATAAATAAATAAAATACAAACAAAACCTTATAAGAATGCAAAACAACTCAAAAAAAAAATAGTAGAAATTAATTACAATAAAGATTGTTTTAATAGACTATTCTTCTTGTTGGTGTTGTGATGGTGCCGATGGTGGGTGGGTACTTCCTGTTGTAAGTCACAGAAGACATGTCGTCATCAACGCCCTCTCTCATTCATTCACTATCTGTACTATCTCTCACTCAATGAAGGAGTCTAGCCATTGAATTCATTAGTTTTCAATAAATTAATTGATTCATTTATTGGCCTTTAATTCGTTTATACATTAATAGGTCTATTAATTTATTTATTCATCCATTCATTTGCTTGAAAT
>OX030965.1:6873805-6946305 GCA_943735955.1 Piscicola geometra | reverse complement strand
ATTTTAAAAATACCATTAACCATCATCCCCCCATCACTTCACTCACGATCAAAGGCTGGCCGAGAACTATGAACTAGCCGACGCCGTTTGCATACCCAGGTCGACGCTCTACAGCCAGTACCTGCACCACTGCAGCACCAACCACACACAACCAGTCAACGCGGCAAGCTTCGGAAAGGTGGTTCTTTGTTGCTGCGAAGAGCGTGTTTTACGAATGATTGTCGAAGGAAAGAGGGAGCTTAGGCGACTTATACTTTTGTTTGTTTGATTGCAGTGAAAAGGTGTCATGTTTTGATTATATGTAGTATTCATTAATCTCAAAAGTGAATTTAGTTTCTCGCCTTGCAGATCATCAGACAGCAGTTTCCACAGATCACCACCAGGAGACTTGGCACCAGAGGCCAATCAAAGTAGACTCTTCAGTCTTTGAGACTTCAAATTCCCTGTTATTCCGTGTATAATGCGCACTTTTGAATTAAGTTTAGGGACCAAGCACCACATCCACCGATCGCACAGATACCACTACTACGGCATAGGAATCAAAGAGACCTCCAATTACTTCGACATCGCCTTTTCCAAGAAAGGCTTCTTCAAGTGAGGATTTGCAAGACATTTGAGAAATATTTTTCATTTTATATGAAAATTATTTTATTGTTGGACATTTGAAATTGTCGCTTTAATGACAAAGGAAGGTTTTAGCTTTTTAAAGACTTATTTTAAAATATTCCAAAACAGTGGCGAGAACAAAAAAGACGTTTTGAAACATGTGGGTTAACTCTAAATTACATAATGAGTTCCACCTCTATTATACCGCTTATCGGTGATTTTCAATTAATCTAGAGACTTATGTATAAAATTAAAATTTAAAATTCACAAGAAATAACACAACAAGAAGCACTTTACAATTCACAACAACAACTACCACAACAGACCTACAACTACTCACCTCGCTCAAAGGTTGGAACGATTCTGCCTGACTTCCCTGACATCGCTTCCATCCACCTCCCTCCCTCCATCTCTCATCACAAAGTGAGAAATTGTCGCTAAAAAACAATAATAAAAAAACTAATACAAGTATGAAAAAACGATAAAATAAATAATAAAAGCATGAAAAGAATGATAATTTTAATCGATAAATAAATTAAGACAAATTGTATGATATTTCCACAGGTGGCCACCTTCTTGGTCATGTACCGCACTCACTGCCAACGCATCCTCGACAACGTCGTCAGAGCCAACTTCGACGAGGTTTCTATCTTACTTTATATTGTTATTAGACAGTATTATATGGTATTTAGATATTAATGCAAGTTTAAATTACATCTGCTCCGCCTTCATCATTACTACCACAACCATCTTCATCATCTCCATCATCATTACTACCACAACCATCTTCATCATCTCCATCATCATTACTACCACAACCATCTTCATCATCTCCATCATCATTACTACCACAACCATCTTCTTCTTCATCATCTCCATCATCATTACTACCACAACCATCTTCATCTTCATCGTCTCCATCATCATTGCTACCACAACCATCTTCATCTTCATCATCTCCATCACCCTCACCACCACCTGACAGATCCACAGTTTCTTGGTGCACTTCTGGAGAGGCATGCCGACTCACATTGTTCCCTTGATGACGTGTCCAGCCGTGGTCGATCTAATCGCCCTGTGTGACGTCACACTCTTCAAAACTCTTTCTTCCGTCCTCATTCCGTCACTCTTCCAGCCAGTGTCCGATAGGTGGGTGGGTGGGTGGGTGCTGCTCTGTTGCGCTGGAAATACAAATTTTTAAAGTTTTTAACAATTTCAATTTTCTGAACTATTCTTTTTGTGTTTTGTTATCTATTCATATATTCACTCATCTGTTCAACCATGCATCCATTCATGCATCCATGTATCCATCCATGCATCCATGCATCCATTCATCCATCCATCCATCCATGCATCCATTCATCCATGTATCCATCCATGCATCCATGCATCCATTCATCCATCCATCCATCCATGCATCCATTCATCCATGCATCTATCCATGCATCCATCCATCCACCCATCCATGCATCTATCCATGTATCCATCCATTCATCCATCCATTCATCCATCCATCCATGTATCCATCCATGCATCCATGCATCCATTCATCCATTCATCCATCCATGCATCCATCCATGCAGTCTCATCCAAATGATTCGAAAGTTTGCTCGTCACATCGAGGAGTGGGTGAGCAACTCACTGCACAACTTCCCTGCCATTCTGATCCAGGCGAAAGCTGAAAGTCGGTGCAAGAATATAGAATTCAGAATTGAAGAATTTATCAATTAAAAGCGATTTAAAATGTTAAAAAGTATGATTTAATTCAATACATAAAAACTACCATCACTTCACCGCTAGTTATACTCAAACTATTTGCACAACAACCACATCCCTGTCACAGCCACCAGACACTTCAGCGTGATGTTACGGCGCCAAGCGTCGCTGAACCACCTCTGCCAGGCCGTTCGGTCGGTGCTCGCCTCTCCTCTCCTGGTCAGACAGATGACCGAGGACTGGGCGAGAGTCGACTTCTCAGCGCTGCTCAAACAGTCCGATAAACCTCCTCATCGACACCATGCTCTTATTCTTTCTTGTGAGATGAGAGATTGGTGTTTGGAAATTTAATTTTTATCACGATAAAGTAAAGCAAATTACGCAAAAAATACGAAACTATTACAGTTCAAAAGGAGTTTGAGGAGTTACTGAAAGAACAAGTTTCCATAGAAACGTACTGCCAGTGGCTCCATTCAATCGTTGAAAGATGCGTCAAAAAAGTCCGTGTTTTGCAAGCTTGACTTCTTAAAATCAACTCCAACCACCTTTAACACAACGTCCACAAACGAAAAAATGAAAATCGTTGTTTCAACCACATTATTTACCACATCAACCACCACCACCAATACCAAACTAACCACCACATCAACCACCACCACCAATACCAAACTAACCACCACATCAACCACCACCACCAATACCAAACTAACCACCACATCAACCACCACCACCAATACCAAACTAACCACCACATCAACTACCACCACCAATACCAAACAAACCACCACATCAACCACCACCACATTTACTATAACAGAAACCATAACCACATTATTTACCACATCAACCACCACCACCAATACCAAACTAACCCCTACATCAACCACCACCACCACCACCACCACCACGACAGCATGGTTACCGCTCCAACGTTTCCACTCTGTGTCGTCACTTCCTCCTTCTCTGGAGCACTTACGCCTCAAGGGTGGTCAGAGACCTCAGTCTTCAGAACCAGCCTACTTTCGGTGAGTGATGGCAGGAGAAGGAGATTTTGGAGTTATTATAATAATTTTTGTATTATTGGGATTTTTCACAAAAATATACAACCACTCTAACTACAACAACCAATCCAACAACAACATCAATCCTAACAACAACATCAACCAATGCAACAACACCACAGGCTCCTTCCACCTTCTGCACCTCATGTTTGACGAATACGTCATGTACTTGGTGGAAAACATACAGCTGGACAACAGAACACAGCACCTCCTCTACACACTCAAGCAACAGTCTTACGCTGGTGAGATGGGTGGTTTTGAAAATTAATTTTAGATTCAGATCAATTGGAGATGAGAGAGATGAAGTGGGGATCAAATAATATCCTTTACTTATTTCTAAATTTTACATAATGGTTCCTAAATAGTTCGTGATTGATTCTAATTGAAAATCGTTGTTTCAACCAAAAACCACTATGTTTATTTTAAAAAACATTTTTTTTACATTTTTATAAAATTCGAACACTCACATAAATCTACACATACAGACGGATCCAAACAATATGAAAGACAATCAGTGATATTTGATACGAGAAACTTCTACCACGAACAAGGTTGGTAATGATCTTTGTTCAAGATCATGGGTCTTAACACCGTGAATATTAAACCGAAAGATTAATTAAAACTCTGTAATTTTAATATTTTTCCCATTTTGAAGGTCAGATCGATGCATACAGAGGCACAAACTTCCCTAGAAGACCTGTGATTAGCCATTCATACACGTTAGTCCTTCATTCATTTGTAAAATTCTTTCAAATTATAAAAATGGGTTGAATTTAAACCATTATTTTGTCCCAAAAAAACAAAATAAATTAAGCATCAAAAGCATGATTAACTTTTTTTTTCCGCAACAGAACCCACTACAACGATCCAATGAAACAGCCCGTGGAACAGTCCGCCAACCATCTTTACGCACCTGCATCTTACTCTATGGTAGTGTATACTGTGCTATAACTAAATGATGTAATTAATTCTAAAATGAAAACTTATCTACCATTTTAAAACTTAAATGAATTAAATTGATTTATTATTTTTCTTTTTATAATGTAAAAAACCTCGCCCACTACATATATACATGAAGTCCATATCGGCCCACAGGACACTCCGCAGGTGCCTTCGTGGTACGCGGACACTTCGTCTTCGGAAGGCGACTTTGGCGAATATGTTCGCAGGACCGGGTGCGAATCTCTAGATTTATGTTTTTTATTTTATTAAATCAAATAATTTTTTTCGTCGATATAATTTTTTTAAATAAAATAAAGTTTTAAATAGCAAATTCTCAATAAAACGATTTGTTAAATGATGAATTATTTGGTGCTTGGAGATATCAATAACAATTATGAGATTTAATAATCTTTAAAATTGTGTTAAATGGTCAAATGAAGAGTGTGCCAATATTGCATCATCTCCATCTTTGTCGTCCCACAGAGATTACGACGCATACGACAGAGTCCACTATGACGTCAGCTCTTTGGAGCCGTTTAAAAGTGAACTTCACTGGAGCAACAGAGACCGCTATGCCCTTTGTTACCATGACAACAACTCTCTGCTTGCTAAGGAGATTAATCATCACAACAACAACAACAACACCAACAACAACATCAACAACAACATTCATCTTACTAACGGTAACATTCATAGCCTCAACAATAATATTGGGAGCAACAACATTTCTGATTCCAACAACAACAGTCTCAACAACAACAACAACAACATCACCAACAACAACAACAACAGCCAAATCATACATAATGACTTATCAAAAGAACAATCCACAGCCACCAGACTGACGGATATAACTGCACTGTGACTAGTGACACCTAGCGATTAAAATATCTTTTTACCTTTCAAAAAAGTCTCAATTGTCTTCTACGTATTTTTATATTTATTGGAATTTTCAAAAAGTCAGCGTGTTTCAAACTTAAGAGTAATTTCACGTTTAAAGGTTTTGCTTTTTCGAATCAAGGTTTAAAAATTGTCTTTCGTCTGTTTCAATCTTCGCCGCTTCTATCAAATAAAATGCAACAAAAAATCTAAATACAAAAATTGAAAAGTATATTTTAATATTGACAAATCATTATTCAATTAATTAGTTAATTGCATTGAGAAAAACTGCTAGTGGCTATTTACAGATGCAAATTAGTTCTTCAAAGAAATAATTACAGAAAACATCTTCAGAGAAATGAGTGGTGACGACGGGACTCTATTAATTCAATACCATAAAATACTCTGGAGTGAACATTGATGGGGTTGGAAGAGGGAGAGGTCGATTAGGCTGCATGGATGGACGTCGGTCGCTTCCCAGTGTGGAAGGTTGCAAGCTGGTGTAGGAGTGGCATTCATCCAAGGACTCTTGAATGTTTCTTGTGCTATAATTCTCGACTCTAAGACGGTTGAATGGCTCAGGGGCAAGCGTGGAGCGTGGAATGGCGGGCGGGAGAGGCAGTGGAGGGTTTGTGAGTTGGTGAGGAGGAGCAAGGTGGGGAGTGAGTTGGTAGTTGGATTGACTCCCATTGAAGGGCCTCTCGAAGGCTTTTCCAAGTGGTTCTTTCTTCGCTTGGGAAAGAACGTCGTTGATTTCAGGGTAGTCGTAATTCGTTTTTTCCGGAATCAAATCATAAAGATCGAAAAGCGGCTTGGTCTTAACTCTTCTGTGTTTTTCTGTGATTAATAAATGAGAATATAATTTATTTCAAAAGTGATTGTTCAAATTGAATATTTTAAAAAAATGATTTCAAATTTACATTTAAAAATTCAGATATGTCAATAATTATTATTCGTAAAATAATAATTGAACGAATATTCTCCTTACTTCGACAGCATGCAGAGACAACGGCAACAATGACGAGAGTGGTGATGAGGAAGCCATTAACTCCCAAACTGGTCCACAACATCCACTCGTCCATCCACCCACACCAGTTTCCCTTCAACACTTGCAGTTTTTGGTTGAGTTTGTTGATATTGTTGCTACCAAACTTGTTGCTTTTGTTGTTATTATCTTCGTTAATGTTAGTGTTGAAGGTTTCATAGGTGTAGGGGATGATGTTTTGAGAGAGAGGATCAAAGCAGATTATATCTCTGTTTTCCTCCCCATCCATGCTTGCTCCTTCTTTTGGTGTCATTTTGTATTGTGTGTTGGTGACTTTGTCAGTGGTTGTTGTAGTGATTGTTTTGAATGTGGCAGTAGAAGTGGCTGTTGTTGTCATTGTTGTTGTAGTAGTAGATGTTGTTGTAGTAGTTGTTGTAGTTGTTGTAGTTGTAGTAGTTGTAAATGTTGCGGGTACTAGTGTAAAAGAGGTTGATGCAATGGCTGCTTCAAAGAAACAACCCTTTTGTATTTGCTTCTCGCATACAGAGTCAAACGCTGAAATGTTTATAAATAAGTCGATAATTAAAAATGAATGAAGTTAATTGATATTAAATATTCAAAACCATATTCACTTGAAGTGAATCACAATATTGATTCAAATTCCGACTCAACCGAAAAAAGTTGACTACTGACACTTGACGACCACCCTGAACTCTCTCATCATCCGCATATCACGGAAGTCGAGGCAGCGAAAAGACTTTTCCATCGGTGCATCAGCGCTGAATCGGTGCATGCTCACTGCCGCAGGGTCTTTCAGGCCTGTCTTCAGCTCGGGCATGAATAATACATTCCACTTTTCGCTCCTATTCGCTCTTTCCTCCCAGCCGACCATGTCTCCTGGGCACTCCAGCACCACTTCGGAACCCTCCAGGGCCGTTATTTTCTGCTCTTCAGGGTTATAATACAACAGCTTGGTCTATATACATTTTATGTATTTAAACTTTATTAAATTAATTTGAAAAAACTTTAAATAATTTAAAAATTATTTTGAATTAAAATCTATTGAGAATAAATATTACCTGAAAAACTGCCGAAATTCTGGCTTGAAAGGAACTCGAAGAGAGAAAGGAATACAAGCATCCATGGTGCATCCATTGTGAAACCCTCCTAACACTTGAATTCAAAAAGAATCTACCAAAAACCCTCCTAACACTTGAATTCAAAATGAATCTACCAAAAACCCTCCTCGTATTTATCATTGTGTCACGCGTTAATTAATTGTCCAAGACTTATTCGAAGAAACAATTTACTGGGTTTATTTCTTGAAACGATAATTGCAAATAGACTTTGCATGCCTCATTATTTAGGACTAATTGCTGTAATTAATTGGCTCATTCGAGTAAGCTTTCTCCAGAAGACAGTCTCATCGGCCCCTGGTGAATGAAGGGGAAATTAAGGGAAACAGGCTTCGAAGCGCTTTCGGCTTGAACGCCACTCTTGTTAGATTTTTTTAATTGTATTACTACTTCAAACTGAAATTCGAACCCGATAGTTTTGCATAAATTTCAGTTTCAAAAATTCACAAAAAAGTAAATAGATGAAAACGTTGGAAAACGTTGAGAAATAAGCGCGTAATAACTCTTCAACAAGTAATTGATGGCGTATCGAATGAGGTTACGGGATTCAGAAGCGACGCTGCAACGAGTCTAAGTGGATGAATGAATCGGAGGCAATGGCTTGGAGAGAACTAGCGCTTTAAAAGATGATTACAAAGCTGAGCCACTCGCAGAAATGACGACCTTTGCGCTTGTAACTTTCGCTCGCCTCTAATGCTATTAGAGCGGCTTTTAGGTGATTGCCAGTGAGATGGATTCGAGATTTTCTTCGTCCGTCTTAATGTGCGTCTTCTTGTCCGATTGCTTGTATGCGTGCGTGTGTTTGTGTTTTTTTGTGTGTGTTTGTGTGCGTGTGTTTGTGTATTTGCGTGTGTGTTTTTTTGTGTGTGTTTGTGTACGTGTAAGTGAGTGGATTTCGTTTTTGCGTGTTGAATGCATGATCACTTATCGTGTGAGTTTTCTAGTTTTTAGTTTTTTTTTCAAGAAAGCAATTGTTAGTTTTTGAGCCTCTTGTGTTGTAGGGGCTATAATTTTGCATAAAAGGGCTCTAAAGGCTTGTTGCAAAGTAATTTATCATCACCACGTCACTTTCATTTCTCTTCACTGCAAACAAAAAGCCAAAAATTTTTAAATCCTTCCAACTAGCATCCTTCTCCTCCTCCTCTTTCCAACCATCCCCATTAGAAACCTTTTTCTCTCTATTCATCCCTCCTCCTCCTCTTGTTTCTTTTCCCGCTTTTTTTCCATCTTCCCGATTGAAATGCTGTGCTTTATTGCGAGACCCAGCCAGCGACCAACAAGCACCATTCATTGCGACAATCACTCTGATTAAGAAGGCATTCTGCCGACCCGATCCATCGCCATTGCCTCCATCATTTTGCTTTACAACACCTCATCAACTTTAAAAGCAGACATCAAAAATTCCATCACCATTATCTCTGCATATAAATAAATTAAACATTGAAATTTGTTTTTAATGCAGTTTTTGCTTCTTTCTATCCTTCAAACTTTCCCTTCAACTTCTACTTTTCCACACTACCGTCTTCTTATTAACACTCAACTCTCTTTTCCACGCCACAACAACATCACAATATCCAATATAACACTACACAATGTCGACATTTACACTCTCAAATCACTCTTTGTCACAACTCTTTACAAATTGCTACAACAAACACGCTCCGAGTAATGGTCACACGTTGAGCTTCAACACCATTTCAATCTTTTCTGGAACAAAATGAAACAAACGTAGATCTCAAAGCAATACAATACATTCTAAATGACCATTGTTGATTAATATATCACAGATATATTTCGGGATTTGATAAACACGTACGCTCATTCACAAAAAAAAACAAAACAAACAAACACACACACACACACACACACACACACACACACACACACACACACACACACACACACACACACACACACACACACACACACACACACACACACACACACACACACACACACACACACACACACACACACACACACACACACACACACACACACACACACACACACACACACACACACACACACACACACACACACACACACACACACACACACACACACACACACACACACACACACACACACACACACACACACACACACACACACACACACACACACACACACACACACACACACACACACACACACACACACACACACACACACACACACACACACACACACACACACACACACACACACACACACACACACACACACACACACACACACACACACACACACACACACATACACACACACACACACACACACACACACACACACACACACACACACACACACACACACACACACACACACACACACACACAAACACACAAACACACACACACACACACACACACACACACACACACACACACACACACACACACACACACACACACATACATACACACACACACACACACACACACACACACACACACACACACACACACACACACACACACACACACACACACACGATTGAGGGCTAGGAAAGGCGTATAAAAGAGGATGTTGTGCTGAAGAGCTCTGCAAATGAGCGCCTTTGCACCAGTTCACATTCCATTTCTTCATTCCTTTAGAAACTTGTTCAACAGAGTGTCATTAATCTTATGACTCATCACCGTCATCATCACCGTCATCATCATCATCATCATCCTCATCACTGACATCATCATCAAATTCCACATCCTTGTCATCACCATTTTAGTGACCCTCATCAAAAACATCATCCGTTTTATCATCATTATCATTATCACCAAAATCATCATCAACATCATCATCATCATCATTATCATCATCAGATGGGACAAAAGATAGAACTGGAGTATATAGGTCACCATCACGCATCCAAGCACTAAATGACGACAAGTCACAGTAAATCAAAGGGAATTTACTTATGTGCTCCAAAAAGTAAATTTAATCTTTACCGAATCGTGTGGTAAATGTAATCTTTACCGAATCGTTTATTTAATGTAATCTTTACCGAACCATTACGCAAATTTAAATCTTTACAAGTGGTTAAAAAATATTACAAAGTTTTTGTCAAGTTTACTGAGCGTTTTTGTGGAACAATTAACCAATAACGACATGATAAAAAATGTGATTAACTGGTTAATTATCTAATTAGTCAAGCAACGTCAATCAACGATGAAGTTCTGCAAGATGGAGGGTCAATCCAGGTGCAAGGACAGGTGCTCGAAGGTGGCACCAGCTTGCCACAAACTCCTTCTCACCTGCATTAATCTCACCATGCTGGTTCGTAAAAAATATTATTTTAATTTGAATTATTTTATTCAATATTTTCGATTTTCGAATTAATTTTATTCAATATTTTTGATTTTCGAATTTATTTTATTTTATATTTTTGATTTTCGAATTAATTTCATTTTAAATGGTTGAGTGTAAAAAGCCAATTAAGGAAGAAACTTAAGTCTTAAGCTTGCCTTCTTTGCTTAGTGTGTTTTGGAGAGTGATGTGCATTTGAATGTGTTTCTTGGATACATTTGTTTTGTTTCATTTCCAGCATATGAATAGTTTCAAGGTTCTTAAAAGATAAAATAATGGATTAAAAAAGATGTTAAAAGTGGCTAAAACAACCATAAGGTACATTCAGACAAGTTTATTCGATAACACACTTACAAAAGCATATCTACAATCGCATGCAACCGCAGCAACAACTGCAACAACGACGACGAAGAATGACAAATATTTACAATCAGTGAAAGGGTGTAAGACCCGTTTGCAACTTCCACTAATCAAGAAATGAAGAAGAAGTGGCGATCGGACATGCCAGCGGCGAATCCATCAACTACCTTAATTACCACCGACCATCTCACTCAACGTCTCTCCATCTATCATCCATTATCCAGTCTTCTATCAACTAAACACCCCACTATCCACACATCCATTTATCCACCAAACTTATCATCCATCCATCATCCATCTAAGCATCTCCTCACTCATTCATTCATCCATCTATTCACCCATGCATCCATCTATGCATCCATGCATGCATCCATCATCCATTCATCCATCCATGCATGCATCCACTAATTCCCTTACTTCTCAATCCTTCATAAACCTGGTGTAATGCAATCCTATCAAGCCTCTTCCACACACATCCTTCCTACTGTCCATCACAGCCTCAGCAACAACAACAACGAAAACAAAAAAAAAGCACAAAAACAAACATAACAAGAAACAACAACAAACAGAAAAACACAAAAAAACAAACACACCTATTATGACGTCATCAAAGACGATAATCACACCATTACGCTGTTACAGGCACCCTCAATCGCCCTCTTATTATTATTAAAATGCCTTTGAAGAAGAGGAAGAAGAAGAAGAAGAAGAACAACAACAACAAGGCAACAACAAGGCAACAACAACAAGAAAGAGACTTGCGTGTGTCGTTGTTGGTGGTTATTAGTGTCTGTGAAGAGTTGCAATAAACAGCGCTTGATTAATGCTATTAATGCTCTTCTAGCATTCGTTGCGGCCATTAGATGCACCCAACATGGCGACTTCCACATGCGAGAGTCTCCAGAATGTTGTAATGGTTGCTGTGCTTATTTGGTTGTATGTGTGTGTGTATGTATGTGCTTGTGTGTGTGTGTATGTATGCGTGCGTGTGTGTATGTATGTGCGTGTGTGTGTGTGTATGTGCGCGTATGCGTGTGTATGTATGTGCGTGTGTGTGTTTTCAAATGTAGTTTATAACTTGAAATCTTTCCATGAGTTTGTTGTCCCGTCGAATGTTTTGTGGAGAAGAGATTTAAATAAGTTCCCTTGAGAGTTCCAATTAGACCAACTTGATTCAATTTGACTTTTCTCATACTTCCGAAATCCACTTTTAATCTTATAAAGCGTGGGTATTCCTTGAATCAGTGAATTAATTTTCCCAAATTTTTCAAAATTCCTAATTTTTTTTCCATCAACAACTGATCGAGCATTCTGCCATGTTTTGGTGCCATTCATGAGCATTAACGATAGAAAAAGAAAAAAATTAACATTTTGTTTTTTTGAACAAAAAAGGTTTAATAGCTTCATTAAAAAGTTATCCAAAGCTATAGTTTTTCCAAAATTATAAATATAAAAATATTATCAAAAACAAAATATCTGAAAAGTAGTACTAGAAGTTATAGTTTTTCCAAAATTATAAATATAAAAATATTATCAAAAACAAAATATCTGAAAAGTAGTACTAGAAGTTTCAAGAAGAATGATTGATGACCAGAAGATGATGATGATAATGATGATGGTGATGATGCTCATGATGATGATGATGATGACGAGAATGATGATGATGATGCTGGTAATCACCAGCTACCACCAACACCAAAATTAATGAAGAGCAAAATGCTCGGGCGACAGGCGCTCTGAGGCGGAAAGCGTGCGACGAATTATTTAGTCCTTTGCAACTTATAATTACGATGACTTACTGGTCGAGCGGGTCCTTCGGCGCCCCTGCCAAGCCAGACGCCTATCTTCTCCTTCTTTATATTCTCTTTCATTTAGGCATTGGTTTATCAGTGAAATGTTCTATGCTTTTTAAAATTGATTTGTATGGGATTTATTTCTTGATGAATGGTGACCAATGTTTTTGTGTGTTTTTTTAGACAAATTATTTAATTAAATCAATAATGATTAATAATTTTAATCTTTAAAGATGTTGGTCAGTGTGGTGCTGGTCTACAGCCTCTTGCTTTTCACTTCCGACCACCATCATAAGAACAACAACAACAATAATAATAATAATAATAATGAAAACAACAATGGTATGCAAAATAAAGGTATCAAGAATACATTAATTAATTATGATAATCCTGTCAACTACTTAGACGAGGATGTCTCAGAAAACAATGTTAATGAAAAAATAATTAATACAAACTTTAATAATAACAATGAAAACAATGAAAACAATAACAACAACAAAAGCAATCTTATTTATCAGCTCATAAGCATCTTCAGTTTCTCGATGAGCTGTGAGTGCTCTCAATTTTATCCAGCCATCCATCCATCCATCCATCCATCCATCCATCCATCCATCCATCCATCCATCCATCCATCCATCCATCCATCCATCCATCCATCCATCCATCCATCCATCCATCCATCCATCCATCCATCCATCCATCCATCCATCCATCCATCCATCCATCCATCCATCCATCCATCCATCCATCCATCCATCCATCCATCCATCCATCCATCCATCCATCCATCCATCCATCCATCCATCCATCCATCCATCCATCCATCCATCCATCCATCCATCCATCCATCCATCCATCCATCCATCCATCCATCCATCCATCCATCCATCCATCCATCCATCCATCCATCCATCCATCCATCCATCCATCCATCCATCCATCCATCCATCCATCCATCCATCCATCCATCCATCCATCCATCCATCCATCCATCCATCCATCCATCCATCCATCCATCCATCCATCCATCCATCCATCCATCCATCCATCCATCCATCCATCCACCTCTGCATCCCTGCATTTATCGATCCATCATTTCCACCATCAACCATTTAAACTTTCCCGCCTTTTTCATCCACTTCACTTTCACTTTTTTTAAATTGTAGCCTTCACACAATCACTAACTTTTCTATGAAACCACTCGAGTTTCTACCATTCACACATCATTCAGTCGATTAATTCATTAATCAATTATCCTCAATATTCAAGCTTCTCATTAACATAATTCCCTTAATTGATATTCAATAATGTTTCATTAACTTCAAGAGCATTGCATCTATTGTTTAATAATGTATTTCTTCACCATTACTGGTCCATGCATATTCAATGGTCTGTGCATTGAATACCTGATTAGTTGAATCTTGTAGTTCCTTTGATCAATTTCTTTCTTAATCTTTTTAATAACTAATTTGCATGATAATCAAATAAATAACCATCTAATTAGTCGGCCTATTTACATATTAATTGTATTATTCTTGTTTTTTATTCAATTCAAATTCTCAAATTTACACAGCAAGTCATCCACTCAAACCTCGATAGAACAATACATGCACATTTACTCATTCATCCCCCCCCCACCTATTCATCAACCCTCAAATCTATTCTGTCATTTCTCCCCTTCCCAACATCTACCACCACCACCAACACCACCCCCACCACCACCACCACCACCACCACAACCACCACCACAACCACCACCACAATCACCACCACCACCACCACCACCCTTACCACCACCACCACCACCACCACCACCACCACCACCACGCAGCCTCGGCCACCCTGCCCTTGCTGCTGGCAGCAGCAGCAGTGTGCTTGGTCAGCTTTTTGGGCTGCTGTGGAGCATGTGCAGAGAGTCTTTGTTTCCTCGCTTTTGTGGGTGTGGTGGTTGAGGGTGGTTGAGGGTGGTGGTTGAGGGTGGTGGTTGAGGGGTGGTGGTTGAGGGTGGTGGTTGAGGGTGGTTGAGGGTGGTGGTTGAGGGTGGTGGTTGAGGGTGGTGGTTGAGGGGTGGTGGTTGAGGGTGGTGGTTGAGGGTGGTGGTTGAGGGTGGTGGTTGAGGGTGGTGGTTGAGGGTGGTGGTTGAGGGTGGTGGTTGAGGGTGGTTGAGGGTGGTGGTTGAGGGTGGTGGTTGAGGGTGGTGGTTGAGGGTGGTTGAGGGTGGTGGTTGAGGGTGGTGGTTGAGAGTGGTTGAGGGTGGTGGTTGAGGGTGGTGGTTGAGGGTGGTGGTTGAGGGGTGGTTAAGGGTGGTGGTGGGTGGTTGAAGGTGGTTGAGGGTGGTGGTTAAGGGTGGTTGAGGGTGGTGGTTGAGGGTGGTTGTGATGGTGGTTGAGGGTGGTTGAGGGTGGTTGTGGTGGTGGTTGAGGGTGGTTAAAGATGGTGGTGGGTGAGGGTGGTTGAAGGTGGTTGAGGGTGGTTGAGGGTGGTTGAGGGTGGTGGAGGGTGGTTAAGGGTGGTGGAGGGTGGTTGAGGGTGGTTGAGGGTGGTGGTGGGTATGAGTATAGTGTTTGGGAGCGGTGGTGGTAGTGGTGGTTGAGGGTGTAGTTGTGGTGGTGATAAGTTTAGTAGTTTAGTGTTGCGGTTTCGGTTTTTTTAGTGGAGCTCTAGCATCACATCGTCACCCTCATCTCATCCTTCTCTCTCTTCTGACCTTCTCAATTTAGCCTCTTAGCCTCTCTAACCTAGCACTCTCTCTCTCTCATTTTCTCCAATTAAAATCTCTTCACTCAACCTTCCTCACCTTCCTTTCATCTTGTAGCGCTTACTTTGCGACCAATCATCGACGTTACGTCATGCCATCCTCAGAAGACCGGAAGTGGTGTGACGTCACCAAGACGAGTGACGCCGTTGAGAGATGCTGCTTTTCAAACTTTTTGTTGTTGGGGCGTTGATGTTCTGGTGATTGTTTTTGTTGTTTTTGTTTTTTTTTTAGTAGGTATGCCAGAGTCAAAACGAAATGGGCGAAAAAAGAACAAAACAAACAATTACAAAAACAAATAAAAAAAGTTTTAAAAAAATGGAGTGTAAGAGGAAGAGGAGGAAAGAGAAAAGCATTTCTTAAAAGTTGAAGCAGCTCGATCAATCAGACGGACGAGTGGTCAAGCCTTAATTGCTACTTATGTGCACGACGGGGTCTCTTGATTTACTCGCGGTACGTGAGTCGACTATGCCTCCTCCGTTAGGAATATGGATGGATGGGTGGATGGATGGATGGATGGATGGATGGATGGATGGATGGATGGATGGATGGATGGATGGATGGATGGATGGATGGATGGATGGATGGATGGATGGATGGATGGATGGATGGATGGATGGATGGATGGATGGATGGATGGATGGATGGATGGATGGATGGATGGATGGATGGATGGATGGATGGATGGATGGATGGATGGATGGATGGATGGATGGATGGATGGATGGATGGATGGATGGATGGATGGATGGATGGATGGATGGATGGATGGATGGATGGATGGATGGATGGATGGATGGATGGATGGATGGATGGATGGATGGATGGATGGATGGATGGATGGATGGATGGATGGATGGATGGATGGATGGATGGATGGATGGATGGATGGATGGATGGATGGATGGATGGATGGATGGATGGATGGATGGATGGATGGATGGATGGATGGATGGATGGATGGATGGATGGATGGATGGATGGATGGATGGATGGATGGATGGATGGATGGATGGATGGATGGATGGATGGATGGATGGATGGATGGATGGATGGATGGATGGATGGATGGATGGATGGATGGATGGATGGATGGATGGATGGATGGATGGATGGATGGATGGATGGATGGATGGATGGATGGATGGATGGATGGATGGATGGATGGATGAATGGATGGATGGATGAATGGATGGATGGATGGGTGAATAAGTATGAATATTATAGGCTATTATGGACTATAATAGTCTATAGGTAGGAGGGTGTAAGATGGACGCATGTAAATAGTGGGAGATAGGTGTCAAATGGTTGATTTGTTAGGACGGGAATGGAAAATAAGAATATTATTGGAAAAGTACACAAGTTATTGAGTTTCTGGGGAGTAAAAAATAATAGATTGGATTGGTGAACGGTTAAAAAACTTTAAAAACGTTAAGTTATTGAAGCCATGAAATTGCATTCTTACTTTCGGGGAAGAAGTTGCAGAAGTTATAGGAAAAATACATTTAAAAAGGAGTGGATGCTCACATGGAGGTGCATGGAATGGCGTGTGTTTAAAATCGCTGACACCGCCTTGCCATGAGTTTATCTGACAGCGCTCTTCAGAGGCGCTGGCTGCATGTTTACGGAGCCATGTGTTCTACGTCATGATTTTGGAGTTGATAGTTGCTTTTTTAAATAAAAATAAGTAGATAAGTAAGGAATAAGTTGTGGTTTTGTATAGGGCCTAAGCACGCAACTGAAGCGCTCACTACTAGGGCATCGGTTAAGAGCCATTATAGCTCAACTAACACCTATTAATCTACCAACCTCCACCCATTTATTCTTTCTTGACTCTTTCACGACTGAATTAATTGAAATTATTTCCTCATTTGCCGCGCCATCCATCTTTTAATCGAGTTATTTAGCGTCTATACATCTCACTCATTTATTCAATCACGATTTATTCATTCTGTTAATCATTGATTCATTTATCCATCTGTTCATTCATTCATTCATTCATTTTTTATTCATTCATCCACTCATCCATTCACTTATTCATCCATCCATCCATCCACCAGCACGGCTTCTTTTCTTTCCTTCTCACCCTCGGCGAGACGACCCTTCTCATCCTGTTGCTATCCAACAAAAAAGAGGTTTGTGTAGGGATGAGTGAAGGAGTATGGATGAATGAAAAAAGAGATGATCGGAAAAAAATGAATTTTGCTGATAAAGATTATCAAAAGATTAAAAGAATCGAAATGAAAAAGCAAGGTTTTGATGAATGAAACAACAATGGAGTGATTGAAGGAAAGTGATTGAAACTTCCTGGAATCAATGGATTTATTAATATATGATTGGATAAGTAATTAAAAATTAATGGATAGAAGAATGGATACATAGATTGAAAGATGGATGGACAGATAAATGGACAGATAAATGGACAGATAAATGGACAGATAAATGGACAGATAAATGGACAGATAAATGGACAGATAAATGGACAGATAAATGGACAGATAAATGGACAGATAAATGGACAGATAAATGGACAGATAAATGGACAGATAAATGGACAGATAAATGGACAGATAAATGGACAGATAAATGGACAGATAAATGGACAGATAAATGGACAGATAAATGGACAGATAAATGGACAGATAAATGGACAGATAAATGGACAGATAAATGGACAGATAAATGGACAGATAAATGGACAGATAAATGGACAGATAAATGGACAGATAAATGGACAGATAAATGGACAGATAAATGGACAGATAAATGGACAGATAAATGAACAGATAAATGGACAGATAAATGGACAGATAAATGGACAGATAAATGGACAGATAAATGGACAGATAAATGGACAGATATATGGACAGATAAATGGACAGATAAATGGACAGATAAATGGACAGATAAATGGACAGATAAATGGACAGATAAATGGACAGATAAATGGACAGATAAATGGACAGATAAATGGACAGATAAATGGACAGATAAATGGACAGATAAATGGACAGATAAATGGACAGATAAACGGACAGATAAATGGACAGATAAATGGACAGATAAATGAACAGATAAATGGACAGATAAATGGACAGATAAATGGACAGATAAATGGACAGATAAATGGACAGATAAATGGACAGATGAATGGACAGATAAATGGACAGATAAATGGACAGATAAATGGACAGATAAATGGACAGATAAATGGACAGATAAATGGACAGATAAATGGACAGATAAATGGACAGATAAATGGACAGATAAATGGACAGATAAATGGACAGATAAATGGACAGATAAATGGACAGGTAAATGAACAGATAAATGGACAGATAAATGGACAGATAAATGAACAGATAAATGGACAGATAAATGAACAGATAAATGGACAGATATATGGACAGATAGACGGATGAATAGACGGATGAATGAACGAATTCACAGAACTACGCATGATTGCCTCTCGAAGGATTTTGTATTGTGCATCGTTTTGAGTTATTGAATGGCAAGTTTCGCAGCAAAGCTATTTTGAAATATATTAAAAAACTCTCTTATCTCACAATTCCCACCCACAATTCAACATTTCACTCTTATCTGAGATTCTACTCGCTTTATGCACCACTCTTTTTTTTTGTTGGCATTCATCCATCTCTTGAGATGATGATAGCGCTCTGATGTGTTGTTTGACGGCAGCTTCTAGAGTGGCTCAGCAGACCAATCCTGGATCGACAGTCTCTGTGGCAGCAACTGCCGGTGAAGTTGGATGGAGGATCGAGAGCCTGATTCTGGTGCCTCATTTTTCTTCTTTGCCTTCGGGATTCCAGATGTTGCCTGCGTTCTTCCTCGCCCTTTTTGATGCCTTTGTGGACAGTCTGGCGCCAGCCCCTCCGGTCATCTGCTAGCTCTTCCCATCTGCCAGGGTCGATACCCGTAAGTCTGAGGTCGCGTTTGCAGACGTCTTTGAAGCGTAGTTGCGGGCGACCAACTGGACGTTGTCCTGTAGCCAGCTCGCCATAGAGGATGTCCTTGGGTATGCGACCTTCTTCCATTCGACGCACGTGACCCAGCCAGCGTAGACGTCTTTGCACCACTCACCACCAACCACATCACCAACCACATCACCAACCACACCACCAACCACACTACCAACCACATCACCAACCACACCACCAACCATACTACCAACCACACCCCCTAACAACACTACCAACCATTCCACCATCACATCACCACCACACCACCAATCATTCCACCACCACC
This sequence comes from Piscicola geometra, assembly GCA_943735955.1. NCBI lineage: Eukaryota > Metazoa > Annelida > Clitellata > Hirudinida > Piscicolidae > Piscicola > Piscicola geometra. The sequence goes on along the minus strand of OX030965.1, from coordinate 6,926,500 downwards.
ACCACCACACCACCCTCCCCCCCCCTCTACAGGCAACAGCGTGGATGGGCTGGAAACTGCACCACATCGTCACCACCCACTACAACTCCACCGCCTCCCCCAACACCTCCCACCCCTCCATCACTTCGACATGGGACCACATTCAGCACCAGGTTCCTTTGTCCGCCCCTTTGTTTTATGCTTCCCTTTGTCTTAACACTGCCTCTTTATTGCATTTTTTCGGTTTTTTCGTCTTCATTTAAAGTCGCCATGAATGTCTTCAAATAGTTTTTGAGATTGTTTCAAAAATTATATTAAAATAATTTTAAGTATAATATCTTTTTTCGAATAGATATATATTTCTTTTTTATCTACCAATTCTATTCTTGAATTAATTCTTAACGTTCCTTTTGTTACTGCATAAAATAAAACTCTTCTTTTCAGGCATCATCTGTTTTTATTTCAGAGTTTTTGAATTACATACACAATGGCACTCATTACACACTGTTTTATAGCTCGAACACTCTTGGCTCACACCCTTGTATAACACTATATACTCGCTAAGAAATTCTTTTCTTTTTTTCTCTTTTTTTACTTCGAAATAAAAAATATTTAAGAGATAAAAATAATTGAAAACTTTTGTGCTGGCCTTGAATGCTTGGAATCTTTTGTCCTTGTGAGCTTGATGTTACCTTTCAGACATTTTACTTCTGACCTAATCAATGCATCGTCCAAAAGCCAGCCAACCTCTAATAACATACTCAACAAAACTCTTTTCTCTTCAACAAAAGTTTCAACCACTCCGTCCACTTTATCGCAACAACCATCTTACACCCAGCACCACATCCAACCACACAGCACCACATTTAACCACACAGCACCACATTTAACCACACAGCACCACACTTCACCACCCCTTCTTCCCTTATTAACACACCCAACCACCAAACAGCACGACTGCTGTGGCGTCTACAGCCACACAGACTTCCTCACCAGCTCGTGGTTCAACCACTCCAAAGACGTCGACGGCAACTTTGTTCCCAGCAGCTGCTGCCGCAACCACCCCCCTCCCCAGCATCATCATCAGGACCTCAGTAGCGGCCCGAGCAACAGATCGGCCAAGACATTCAGCAGGGCGAATGCCAGAGACTTGTGTCAGATCCAAACCCTTCTGGCGAAGCACCCGCCTGACTCTGTACTCAAAAGCAGAGTTCGTGATTGCATTCCTGAACTCCTAGGCAGTCTTTTAAGGCGTCGATAAATTAATTATTTCATTAGTTCGTTGAGGCGATTAGTTGCACCCGAGAAGGACTGCACACAATTGCTCACGTGACCTTAATCGTCTGCAGGGCTGCTTCGACCAAGTGCTTGAAACTCTTTCTTCTCTTCAGACACCCTTCTTCCTCCTTTCTTCTCTCATCATCGCCACAAATGTAATAGAAATTTCAATTAGATTATTGAAAATTGAGTAACTAATTTTAATTAATTATCAGTTTTGATTATAAATTCATTTTTCAAAATTGTTTTCTTCTAGATGTTAAGTGTGGTGCTGTCCTTCCAACTGGCTTCGAGGATCAAGAAGAAATTCTCAGAGCAGACTTCATTCACCGAGGAATACGATTGATCTACACACAAATACATTCACACAAACATTCATGCAAATACACACTAACACATACACATCCATGCACACATACAAATTCATGCACACACACACACATCCATGCACACATACCTACCCAAACGAGCGCACTAACATCAATTCTTGCTTTATTCACACCAAGCAACAAAATAAACGCTTATCTTATATTTTGATCTCGCTTTGAATAATTCAAACGCATTGATTTCAAATATTCATGTTTGTGTAGAATATTTTTAGAGAACTTTCATTCAGTCATTCTTTTAACAGTATTCTTTAATATGCCGTTTAAAAGACACCTTGTGATTGTATTAATTGTTAATTTAATAGCTTGAGTTCGAACGAATAATTTTAAATTAATTAGTGTTTAATTAATTGCCCGACTCAAACTAAATGGTTTTGTTTGTGGTTTCAATTAAAGACGGATCTGGCACGACCTCTGAAGGAAGCCCTTGGCATGCTGGCTATCTTTCTCCTATTAACAATAAATAAATATATTAAAAAATAAAATAAGAAGGCAATACATAGTTACAATTTGTGATAATATTGAATTTATAAAAGCTAAAAGACTCACTTGCTCGTCTCAGTGCTAGCCTCCAGTATGGTGATGATCCAGAGGAGAAAGAGGTAGGAAAAGCCCAAACCGATGTACGCAACAACCTCCAGCTCATCTTCCCAGTTAGAATGTTTAATTATTGGTACTAAACTAGGTTTAATATAAAGAGAATTTCATAGATTTTATCTAAATTATAGAAATATACTCTTTTAGTAACTAAAATAAAATTAATTTAATTGATTAAGTAAATAAATCTAATTAATTTAGGAAGTTGAATCTTTATAGCTCAAAATACATTTAAAATACCTATGTACTCTCTGTTGTACTCTCTATTCGGAGTGATTATGTCCTCCTCCATTATTAAATGTTTTTAAAATAGTCGGAATAACATATTTACGAGTGATATCCAAGGGAACACGCGAACTTTTTTGTCAAAAATCATAAATGAACTAATCAATAATGAACCTTAGCCAGGCGCTAAAAATAAGTGCTAACCAGGCAAGTGCTAACAAATGCAAAAGTTGAAAAATGTGGCTTGTTATCAAGTTACAGTCGCATTACAATTAAAATTTCCCTCAGTAATCTTTTAAAGTGTTTAAAACAGTTTTTAACTAAAAAGTATTTTCTTAAAGAGCCTGAAATCGTGGATGTATCGTGATGTCTTTACCTTTGTCACTAGACGGAACCAGTGTTGTCACTGTCGGCATCAGTGTCGACATGGGGGGCCTGCTCTTCCTTGATGGATTTAACCTGGAAGGTTTCATCAAGCTTTAATGAATACTAATGAAACTAATGAATACTAATGAAACTAATTAATACTAATGAAACTAATGAATACTAATGAAACTAATGAATACTAATGAAACTAATGAATACTAATGAAACTAATGAATACTAATGAAACTAATGAATACTAATGAAACTAATGAATACTAATGAAACTAATGAATACTAATGAATACCACGCTACATTTACATGAACTAGAATTTAACAAAGAAACTCATTTCAATGACCTTATTATCATTATTTTTATTATTACTATCCCATTTCAGAAATGAAATAACCATAAAAAACCACGCCAGCAAAAACCTTAGCGGCCTTCTTTTTCTTCTTCATCTTGTTCAAGACACTGGCGTACTGCACCCTCTCCTCCTCGGGCAGGCCTTGCACGTAGGCGTCCAGCCGTTCCAGGTACTCTTTCTGCTGTCTCAGCCAGAGTTGCTTCCACTCTTCCCGCTCTTCCTCGCTGAGAAGTTGCCATCTTTTCGAGTATTCAGTCAGGCGTGAAGATGGCGCAACGTCGCTCAGTTGAGACGAGATGTGTTTGGAGAACATCGTGTAACCGCTCCTGTGGGGGTGGGGTTGTAGTGGTGGTGGTGGTGGTTGTAGTAGTAGTAGTAGTAGTAGTAGTAGTAGTAGTAGTAGTAGTAGTAGTAGTAGTAGTAGTAGTAGTAGTAGTAGTAGTAGTAGTAGTAGTAGTAGTATAAGTAGTAGTAGTGGTGGTAGAAGTGGTAGGGGGTTACATGGGCGGGTTGTCAGGCTTGCCATCGAACTTATCCTTCAGCTTCTGTTCAGCCTTCGTCAGCACAGACTTCCTGGTAGGAATCGCAAACTTGTGCTTCTGACAGTACCTCTCCATATCCTCCTTTGTGCATGTATGTATGTATGTATGTATGTATGTATGTATGTATGTATGTATGTATGTATGTATGAATGTATGAATGTATGAATGTATGTATGTATGTATGTATGTATGTATGTATGTATGTATGTATGTATGTGTGTATGTATGTATGTATGTATGCATGTATGTATGTATGTATGTATGTGTGTATGTATGTATGTGTGCATGTATGCATGTATGTATGTGTGCATGTATGTATGTGTGTATATATGAGTGTATGTGTGTGCGTGTACCTGGTAAGTCTTGTACAACTCGACCGCCTGTCTGATGTACTTCACTTTGCGGGACTCGCTGGTGCCTGCATTCCACTTCGCCTTGTACTTCTCAGCCATCCTCCTCCCCTCCTCACTGTCCCCCTTCTGACCAATTAGGGTATGAATAATTAAGAAATTTAGTAATAAATTATTAATTGAAGATATTAGCATTTTAAAATGATTAATTAGTATTAATTAAAAAATAAATCAGGTCAAATTTAGGCGAATTAGCAATGTCGGGTGTCAAAACTAGTGACAATCCATCTCGCCATTGCCACCCCATGATCACCCTATCATTTCACACCCGTCACATGGTGACAGTGGTGGTGATGATGATGATTGGAAGAAACCTATCGATATCATCATCATCATCACCTTTGAGTGTATAATTGTTGGAGGATATTATTGAAAGATGGATAAGATGGTGAGAAACTGGATAAATGAATAGATGAGTGGACAGATGGATGGATGGGTTGTTTGTATGGCTGGAATACTATTGGAATGTTCATGGAACGAACATCCAACCTTGGAGCCGCCATGACAGCAATAATGGATGGATGGAATAAAAAGAGTGATGGATAAACGAAAAGACAAAAAGACGAATGAGTGGAAAAGGTTTGATATAGCATGGGAGTCGTGGCACAGGCTGGTGTGTCATCGACCCCCTTTGCATGAGAGCATTTGTATTCGTATAGTGTATGTGATATAGTGTATGTCATGTAGCGTATGTGATGTAGTGTAGATGAAAAGTGAACTATGCAAAGAATTGAGCGCTACAGAAACTAGTGTAGCTTGATAACACTGGAAAAGTGAATGCGCAATCATTATAATATTACTTTGAATTGATAAAGCTTCTCCCAACCAATCTCACCATCCACCCAACCATCCCAGTCGATCTCACCTAACCCCTCCAACCCTCCCACATTCTCTCTACAACACACCACCACCCTCTCTCCCTCACCCCATCTACTCCATGTTTCTGGAGCATGTCATTGACGTACAACTGCGCTGGAGTCAACAGCTTTGGCTTCTTAACCAACTCCTGTCGCTTCTCCGGATGCCTTTCTCTACGATGATGATGGTGGTGGTGATGATGATGATAGACATGATGATGGTGATGATACTAAATCTTACGAACAAGAAATTTGATGCATGCTTCATACAAAAGCTGAAAAACTTTTCGAATTGTTAGCCTCAAATGAAACATTGAAATCACGCCTGTGTATACGTTTCAAAGGCTGAAGTCTATTTTCGTGAGCGAGAGAGAGAGCGCAAAGACCGACCAACACCGCTCAGCTTGATTGCAATGCATGCTCTTAATGCATAAAGGAGGTTGCCTATTCATGGAAATCGAAAATATTCAAATCAGATTTTTCCATTTTACTCTTTATTTTTCCTTATTTATCTCTAAAAATGTGTTAAAATATTATTTTAAATATTATTTAACATTTTTACGATTTATTAAAAATTTATTTTGAAAAATAGCTGAATCCGTAAACGAGCTCGTATGACTGCGAGCGAACGAGCGATGAGTCAGTGAGCTCGTTGCAACGAACGAACGAGATAGTGAGAGGGCCGCTGATGCTCCGATCAGCTTGCATGCATGCTCTCAATGAGTAGAAATATGTCGCTTATATAAAAAGTTTTTTTTAGAAAAAAAAAACAAACAATAAAATAACGAAATTATATGTTTGATTTATTCATAAAAATCTTTTTTTGAGACATAATTTGCATATTAGCAACTAATTAGCAGCTAATATTGAACGGGCGCGATCGAGCCACAGCCGGTTGTAAACTTTGAACAAAGAACTCAGCGAAGAACGAAGCTAAGCGCTCGCTACCACCATGCCTCCTTTGTTCAACGTGCACGACAGCACGCACGCATGCATGCGAAGGCTGTTCAATGCAGGCTCACCTAGACTCAGCCACTCATCGCTCGATCTCTCTCGCTCAAGCTAGGTTGCGAAATGAACAAACGATAAAATTATAATAAAGAAATTATTCAAGATTTTAATTTTGGAAATTTTAAATGATCATTTTTAAAAGTTTATAGTGAAAATTATTAAACATTTCAATTAAAACTAATCAAATTAAATTATTTAAAAAAATATTTTAGAGAGATACAAAAACATGGTTCTCAAGGTCCAAAATTTAAGAGTAGAAATAAAAAATAGTTGTTAAAAAAATGAGTAAAATTAGTACAAAAACAATAAGTACAAGTAGTAGAAAGAGAAAAAATAGAAAAGTAAACTCACAAATACTCCTCAAGCTCAATTTTCCACTTGTCCATATCTGCTTGGTACCTCTTCTGGTACTTTAGCTGATGAAAATGATGATGAAGAAAATTATGATGATATGGATGATGATGGGGATGATAATAAAGATGGAGCATTAGTGATATATTATAATCGTAACCAAAACACAATAGATGAAGGGCATTACAAAGCAAAAAAAGACACCTTCTTCTTGGTTGAGAGCTGGTTGTACTGGTCACAAAGGCCCTTGTTGAGTTCATACTTTGAGAGTTCGGGATGCTCTTGCTTGAAAGACTCCCTGTGCTTGTTCAAGTAGATGAAGACTGGAGGCGTGGGTCGCTTCGGCTTGTCAGGGTCCTCTTCCAGCTTTATCTTTTTTCTAGAATGGTTGTTTGATTCTTCAAGGAATTTAGCGTTGAAATCCTTGATCACGGTTCTAGCGTCGTTGATAATTTCACCTGCTGTTCTAAACTTTCTGACCTGTCAGTTTCAAAATAAGTACAAAAAATCTATCTTGAAATAATAAACTAATGTTTAAATATTTTTGCAAACAGGCTTTACTTTTTTCTCAAGTTTACTCCAACGTTTCTTGCACTGTTCAGCACTGAAGCCAGGCACTTCGACTTTTTCCCAATCGATCTGCTTGAAGGCAGATGAGTGGTTGCGATCCATCAAGTCATCACCCACTTCCTTCAGCACACTTTCCACCAACAACTCCATCTCTATTTCTTTCCATTCAACATCTGCGTCAACTGGCAAAAGTTTTTATGTTTTGATTTATTTATTTGAAATATCTAAAAAAAAAAAAAATTCAAATACCATGGATGTTTTTTTTCTCTTCTTCTATTGACTTTACTGAAAGTTTTCTTTTTTTGGATGGTCGAGCTAGAAAAAATAATTTAATTATTTTAGAACTCATATTTAAATAATTTTTAAAATGCAAAATAATTACAATGAAAACTCACTTGTTGAAATCTGGGACACATCATCTGAGGCTGATTCTGTCATTGCAAATAAAAATATTTTTTAAATAACAAGAGAAAAATAATAAATAATACACAATTGACTAGCTAATTTGCAATCTATATCGGTTAAGAAAAACGATGAGAAATAGTGGCACTGAAAGAAATTATTTTATCAACTACAAAGACAAAGAACGAATAAAGTCAACATTTCATTTCAGATTTTTAATGATTGCAAAGCAGTTTTAAATAACTTTCAAAAAGTAAATTCAAAATAAAAACAAAAAGATATATTATTAGTTAGTGCTTTCTTTTTACGAAATGTTCCATGCAATTTCCATGTTATGTGACGCATTTAAAGTCCTTTAAAATTTAAATTAACTTCATCAAAGCGGAAGTTTCTTAGAATGCTAACAGAGGAGTGGAGTGAGACAAATAAAGTAGACGACAACTTTGAAGTAGTTGATCTGTGTGGGTTTGTTGCGAAAAACCCAACTGGAAAAAGCAGCATTAGCTTGGAGTGCGAGTTGAATTCTACAGTAGAACGACTGCAAGAGTTGCACGTGAATAACTTTTCTTGTGCCTCCATAGATAACGATTCATCCCTCACTTGCCATTCCCGCTCCTCAAACAACACTTCAAGAAAAGTGTTAAAGAACATCACAGCAGACGAAAATACTGCAGATTTATTCCAAAGAGATAGAACTCTGAAGTTTATCGATATGAAAAATAAAAATCTCCCTGCCATAATTAATGACTCAGAATGTACGAAAGATTCAGAAAATAACAGCATTGCCCATTGCACATTGAACAACGTTAAAGACTGCCACCAAAGTAGTTTTGAAGATGAGTTTGACAATGGCTCGGAAGATGATTGGCTAACGGAAGACATGGGCATGTCATCTTCACTCTTGAGCGAGTCGAACTCTTCCAGTTTCATGCTTCTCAACCACGAAGAAGAACTTATGGTTCGCACATTCAGATTAGCGACAAAATAACCATAATTCTCTTAGGACAATATATATTTTGTAAAAACTTTTAATTAAGGTCCATATACACACACCACAGGTGACTGACGCCTCCTCTTTCGTTGAGCAGCTTCAAATTGAGAGGGACAAGAAGTTCAAAGTGGTTTCGATCATCGGCAACACTGGAGAAGGCAAGTCGCACACGTTGAACGAGGCCTTTTGTGAAGGCAGACGCGTTTTCAGGACGTCATCTCGCCAGCAAGCTGCTACGATTGGTTGTTGGGCGGCCTATGACCCACTTCACCAAGCCCTCCTATTGGACACTGAAGGCATGCTGAACAACAACCAGCCTATCAGACTCCTTCTCAAGGTCATCATCTCTTACAATAGCATAATTTCTATATATAGTATATCAAACATGAATAATTAATTAATTATTTTTTTTATAATTAATTAAATTAGGTGATGGCGATATCAGACGTTGTGATATACAGAACGAGATCTGAACGTCTGCACAGTGACATGTTCCGATTCCTGGCAGACGCCTCTTCACTCCTCCACACCCATTTCCCTTCCACCCATCCTCCTCCATCCATCATCATCTCCCATCACACGCAACACACTGAACTGCTTGCCAAAGGTGGTAGGTGTTGCGAAAAGTGTTTATAAAAAGTTTGGGTAGAATAAAATAATTAATTGAATACAAAAGTAATAGAATAATAATAGTTCAAATCACTGCATTCTTTCATGCCACTTCACATTCACCACTCCATCACAAACACTTCATCACAAACACTTCATCACAAATACTCCATCACAAACACTCACAAACACTCCATCACAAGCACTCTACCACAAGCACTCTACCACAATTACTCTACCACAAGTACTCTACCACACAGGCTCGAAGGAAGCGGCGGGAATTCTGCTGCAAAAACGCTTCGAGGAGATGAAGCTGACATGCGCTCACTTCTCTGGAATTCACTACGTTGCCACCAAAACACACTGCAACCACAATGCCGCCAACTCTTTTAGTGGTAACTATGGTAACAGCCACAATAACAATAATAATAACAATTGTAGTAGTAGTAGTGGTGGTGGTAATAGTAGTAGTAGTAGTTATAGTGAGCTGCTGCTGCAAGTGAAGCAGTTGCTTAGCAACAAGCAGCTGTCCAATCAGAGGAGGCCTCAAGACGTGTTCAAGATGCTTAAGGTGTGGGGTGTGTCATAATGATGATGATGATGATAATAATAATAATTATTTTTATTTTTATTTTATCACCAACATCAATAATAGCCATATTAATACTAATCTATCTACCAATAATACAACACAGAGTTTGAACGACAGGTTCTCGGGGGCACTGCCATCATCACCATCCTCCCCCCACGACTTCTTCACCTGTCGTGCCCTCTGCCTCTCTTGCCAGTAATACTCATCTTTTCTCTTCCTCAATCTCATCCACCTATCTATCCTGCACTCATTACTCTTTCATCCACCGATCTATCCATCACTCATTACTCTTTCATCCACCTATCTATCCATCACTCATTCAATGTTGATCAATTAATTTGTTAGCTGATCAACTTATTATTTTGTTTTTATATTCATTCATTCATCCATCCATCCATCCATTCATCCATCCATCCATCCATCCATCCATCCATCCATCCATCCATCCATCCATCCATCACCCATCCATCCATCCATCCATCCATCCATCCATCCATCCATCCATCCATCGATCGATCGATCGATCCATCCATCCATCCATCCATCAATCCATCCATCCATCCATCCATCCATCCATCCATTCCAGAGCCCCATGTGACCAGACGATGAATCACCACAAACGACCCCACCACACCACTGCAACCCAGTGCACCCCCAACAAACTCCTCAACAACAGTGTCTACCTGTGCAAGGTTCAATCCATCCATCCATCGATCCCTCATCTTCACAATTTTTATATTTATAATTTCACTTTTTGTTCAAATATTTATTATGTTATTTATAGGTTTAAGATTATAAATATTTTTTGATTGATTCCTTTATCTGCACTGGATCATCATTCCATCTACCTATCTATCCACTGGATCATCATTCCATCTACCTATCTATCCACTGGATCATCATTCCATCTACCTATCTATCCACTTGCCCATCCATCCATCATCCACCTACCAACCATTCTCCCACCCATCCATCAATCAAACCTACCCCTTCCACTCCCACAGAAGTGTCTGAGCAGGGGCTCTCGCAGGGTGGTCAGAGCCCCTCCCACTGGCATCGCCTCCTACGCCTGGTCCGGGTAGGTATGCGTTACAAGGAATACTAGTAATTATAACTTAATGCTTATTCATTAAAAATAATAATAAAAACAACAATAACTATGAAAATAGAAATCATAATAGCTGACTACACTGATTCTAAAATAATAGGGATAATACTACTACTACTAATAATAATAGTAATAATAAGTTAATGTCATCATCACCATGCACGCCACAGCTACAGCCTAGAGTGTGGTCACTGCGGCGTGGTGTACAGGAGTCGCCAGCATTGGTTCGGCAACAGCCAATCAGAAGAGGATGCTGTCGTCATGGTGACCGATCACGTGTGGCCTGGCGTGAGTGGGGGGAGGGAAGTTTGGAAGAATTTAGGGGAGGGGGGAGGGGAGAATAGGATTTGGGGGTGGGGGCGTATATTTGAGATTTTAATTGCTTCGGTTTGTTGTTTCCATGATTAAAAAAATAACGGCATCTCCATTCCAAGACCACTACCGCAATCACCATTACCACTTTGCCCCCACCCCTCAAACACTCCTCCACCACCGCATCACCACAACCACTCTTCATGCACCACCACCCACCACAACCACCGCAGGAGAACTCAATCAAGCAAGGCTGCAGCATCGACAGCAACGTGGGACAACGGGTGGTCGACGGGGTGGGGGGCGTCTCGGAGAAGTTATTCACCCCCTGCAAGTATGTCAGGGATTGGCTGGCCCACCAAATCAACCCCCCCTACTGGGAACCGAACCATCTGATTAAGGTGGGATGGGGTGTGTGGATGGGTGGTGGTTGAGGAGTGTGGGTTGAGAAACGGTGGGTGGTGGATCAGAAAGGGAGGGTGGTGGCTCAGAAAGGGGGGGTACAGAAGGTTAAGCGTAACAGTTTTGATGATTATTGTTCTTACAATTATCATGATTATGATGTTTTTATGATTATTATTACCACTGTTTTTATTTATTGTTTTTATTTTTTTTAATCATCATCATGATCATCATTATCACCACCGTTGTTGTCATCTTCACAGACGTGTCGTGCATGTGATGTTGAATTCTCTGACGCTGTCAGCATCCACCATTGCAGATCTTGCGGCAGGTGCGATCATCATCATCATGACCTTGAGAATTAGAAAACTATAATTAACATTATCATCAACATCATCATCATGAGATATAGAAACTATAATCATCGCCATCATGCGCGCATTACACTTTTGTTTTAATTGTAATATCTGCCATATCACGCCACATCACCATGAGCCTTTCAGTTGCGTCCACGAAAATTATTATTATTGTTATTATGGTGGTGAGGATAATGATCTTAAGGATCATCACCATGACAACAGGGGGTTCTGTGACGCTTGTTCCTGCAAGAGGAGGCCTGTGCGTGAGAGGGGGTGGGGAGACGTGTCGGTGCGGGTGTGTGAACGCTGCTACCACCACTACCCCCAACAAGCCTCTCTCACCCTCCCCCAAGGTCAGCCAATCATTTGCTTGCTTCATAGTGGTTGTTTGACAGGTCATTATGGTCTGATTCTGTTATATTGCGGGGTTTAGAATATTCATGAAAGTGAACTAAAGCCTTGTTCAACCTCAAAATCCACCCACCCACCCACTATCATCATCATTATCACCTCCATCATCGTCATCATCACCACCATCACCACCATAATCATCATCCCCCATAGCTTCAGGCGAGGGGGATGTGCTTGTGCGCAGGGTGGGTGAGGTGCTGGGCAGCACCATTGGGGCCGTCTCTTCCATCTTCTCCTACCCCTTTGGTGACAGTCTGCTTAATCTCCTTTTTCAGTTATGACTATTAGTGGTGCAAACGTTAAATATTAATAAAAATTTTGTTTCTATTTTAATTTATTTCATTATTATAGGATTCATTTATTAATATTTAATGACATAATGTTGTGATGAATGTAGCAACTTTCTCTACTACGGCACAGCGGCGCTGAAGGAGGCAGCAAGGCCGGACTACTGGGTGCCAGACGACCAGGCCTCCAACTGCAGTCTCTGCGACCGTCCCTTCAAGCACCACTCCACCCCCAACATCCACCATTCCACCAGCACCCACCATCATTATCATAGAAACTCCGCAAGTACAATTCCTTCACAACACATTCCTTCTTCATCTTCTGATACGAATATCACCAAAAAGATTAAAGATGTTTCACCAAATGGCGGTATTACTACCAAGATTATTAAAGAAAACGAAAATAGTAGTAGTAATAGTAATACTAGTAGTAGTAGTAATGTTGATAGTAAAGGCTTGAGAAGTCATAAATCACTGCCCCTCAAGTTGCACCACTGCAGATCGTGTGGGCAAGGTTCGGCCATTCGTTACTACTCGTTAAATTTCATCCGTTTCAAGATGAAAACCAACTTTTCGAACTTTTACCATCTTTTCCACCACCCTCTTCCAATATTTTCCACCACCCTCTTTTCATATTTCCTCTTAACCGTCTTCTATTACAATTACCTTCCACTTTTTCACCACTACCATTCACTCCATTTTCCATCCACCCTCCACCCCCACTTCATCTTCCACTCCACCTCCACTCCACTTTCACTCCACCTCCACTCCACCTCCACTCCACTTTCCCACCAGGCGTGTGTGGCGACTGTTCCGAGCACCAGTTGGAGGTGCCCTCGAGGGGTTGGCACCATCCAGTCAGGGTTTGCGATCTGTGTTGGCAACATGCCAACCCTTCCAGAAACTGATCACGTGATGGTGATGATGACGTCAAGTACTAGCATCAGGATTTTATTTCTCGAATTTTGGCATGTGAAACACTGGTCCAGAATGGTCTGTCAAACCCCATCTTCACTCGTCAATGGTTCAAATTGTGGCGGGAATTTTCAAACCACCGAATTCTTCGTTCGCTTCTTGCTGCTTCGCATCAATAAAGCGTCTGCAGTGCAATCTCTTCATAGGCGTCCTACATTGTTCTTTCTTCTGTTTTTCTTGATTCATTTTAGACAACTTTTGTGACTGCTAAATTCTATTCCTTTCGAAATCACAACTATTTGTTCAGTTTTATGAAAATCTATAAATAATGTTTTAAATTAAAAATGGTGCAGGAGTGTTAGAGAGATGGCTTTTGAGAAGTGTTACGTTTCTACTTCAACTTTCATTTGAACAACAGCTATTACTTTAAAATATTTACACGAAATAAAAATAAAAGAGGCTATTTTTTGTCGTCTGTGCTTGCTTTGGAGACTGGAATTTTGGAAGAGACGGGTAAGTGGGGGAGGGTTGGTCTATCACTCATTTCCTGCTTCAGAGCTTCAACTTTCTTCTCTAGGTCCCTCAGTCGCTCATTCTGCACAGCTTCCTTTAAAGGTTTTGTATACAAAAATAGTATTTGCACAAAACAATTTTTTTCGTATTTTGTACTTTTCTAAAGATGTGACAGGTTCATGGGCCTTATAAAAATTCTCTATGTTAGAATGCATCATAACATGAGACAAAAATAATTGTAATCTAACAAACCCTGTACATTTCCTTGTACTGACTGCGCTTGTACTCTGCCAGGAGGATGACTGAGGCCACTCCGAAGATAATGAACTCTCCCAACATGTCTGCCGACAAGTCTACCGCCTGCTGCTCAGTCAGAGGCTTCACGTTGACAACCTTGCCCAGGCCTAACAACTTCATCTTGATTGTTGTGTCCATTTTGTGGTAGACTGGTTGTGGAAAAATAATATTGGTTGAATACATAATAATTATTATTTAATTATTTATTAAAAAATATAATTTACAAAAAAACCTTGTATAGTTTAATCAAGTTAATAAATACAAACATTGTGCAGGAGGTAAGAGCAGTTTATTTCTTAGAAATGGTGTCGTTTTGGCTTTAAGTTTTATCAAGTTGGCTAAAGGTTTGCTTATCTGTTTGACTGCCAAGTAGGCAAGTTTCATCAGAGGGAACGGCATCTTGTTAACCTCCGAGATTTTTAAAAATGGTTTTGACTTGAGAGGAATGAGCGTGTTTATTTTAATTAGATTTAAATATGATCTTGAGTAAAACTTAAGTACTTTAATTAGATTTTTTGTTTAAATACATTTAAAAAAACGAGAAAAAATTCATTGAAAAACTTATGAAAAGAAATGAAGATACTAGTTCATTAATATTGAAAAAAAAAAAAAGTTAACATAAAGCATATAAAAAGTTAAATAACAACTGTTTTTCCAGAGTTCAACTTGAAAAAACAACTATCGATACCAACGCATATAAATTCATCTTCCTAGGCTGAAACATTCTCAGGGAAAAAATAGAAACATTTGTTTTCTTCTATTTAACCTCTGGGTTGTATTTAAAAACGATTGACTGTTTAGTTTGTAGTAAAAGTTTTATCAATTTTATTTAAATATTGTTTTTAAACATTTTAATATTGTAGATATAAGTTAAATAAGTTTTAGTCGCTTAAAGGTTGGATAAATACCCAAAGATTTGAAATGGGGGAGGTTAAATCGGATGCAGAAGCTAGTGCAAAGTCGAAAGAAGAAGCTAAAAGAAAAGACTTTCCTTCTTCAAGAACCCTTTCTTTCCCGAGCAGAGAAAACACCTATTCCACCACACTGACCCCTCCACACTCAAGCAAACTTCCACCAAAAACAACTCCATCTTTTTTCACGCACACCTCCTTCATACCTCCGCATTCTTCACTTTCATCACCATCATTACTATCATCACCACCATCATTAGCATCATTACCACCATCATTATCATTACCTGAACCACCACCACAACCACAATCCTCATCAAAACCACCCGAACCATCATCATCATCATCATCATCAACACAAAAGTCTAATTTTTCTTCCAAGTTCACCTTGGTTCTCTTTCTTTTCTCCATATCTCTCCTCCTCTCTTTCTTCTCCACTTGCTCATCTCTCTTCCTCTGGTCCAGGGTGGTCTTCCTACAATCCGAACTGCACTCCACCCAAAAGCAAGTAAGTGTGTGAAACGTTTGTGATTTTTAAACAAAAAATCAAGCACTAAAAAAATTATTAAATAAGTCGATTGTTTGTTTAAAATTTGTTTTTTCAAACCCCGACAATTATTTTCCAAAATAAAAAAAAAATCGGCAAAATTAAACGCTACAGATTCTGAAACTACAAGAGATGTTACCCCAAGGGAGACCAAGGTCTGCCAGAGGAGTGTCCAACAATCATAATCAGCACCATGAAGGAAACCATGGAAACCTGCATAGTTGCCACCCTGGAAGTGTGGTGAGTTCGATTCAGTGCGATGAAGAATTAGCATTAAATATTTTTCTTTAATACATTTAATATTGAGTATATTTAAACGTAATTTTTGTTTTTATTTGAGTGAATCTTCTTCATCGCCATCTCAAGGGAACCAAAAAAGAAAGAGATTATCCTGGATTTCCAGTGAGTGACTCTAAAGTATTTAAACTTGATGGTCATCGGGACAATCCGAGTGTAAAAAGTGATAAAGGTGATTCAGGCAATTCAGGTAGTTTGGGATTAAGAGGTGAAAAAAACAATCCAGGTGTAGAGAAGGGGCCGATACAGGGCAGACGAGGAAAGAAGGGCAGGGAAGGGTACAAGGGAGAGAAGGAAGACAACGTAAGTTTGTGACGTCCCTGAAGTGCATGTCCTACGTTCATTTGCTGTGTAAATAACATCTATTTTGCTAGGTATTCATCTACCAATTTACTTTGTACTGTTTTATAAATCCACCTACATATTTCTCCCAACTGACCACCCGTTTATCTAACTATCTAATCATCTAATTAAAAAACTATCTGCTCACCTATTCTTCTACCCATTAACTAATTCACTCACCAACCCACCCACCCACCCACCCACCCAACCACCCACCCACCCACCCACCCACCCACCCACCCACCAACCCACCAACCCACCAACAGCTGTCCACAGTCAAACATACGAATTCTTTCAGTGTCACTTGATGTCTCTGCAAAAGTCTTTAAATGTCTTTACAACCTTTTTCTTAAAATATTTGGTTTAAATAAAATAAAATGTTTGTATTGCAGTTCTCTTCAATCAAAATAAATTGTGCCGTAGATCATCTGTTTTTTAAATGACGAAAAAAACGAGATGTAGTTGTAAATGTTGGAACCAAGTAAACATTTTTTTTCAATTTCAGAAAAGTTTTACAAAACACAACATTTTAATTTAATATAAAATCATTTGGTTCTGGTTGACAAGAAAAGTAAAGGAAAAAAGAAATGTTTATTATTTTTTGTCTAATCCAAGAAAACTGCGTTAGAAAATCCATACGACGTTCGCTTTTGCACACGTCAATCAACGACCTTCGTCCAATAGAAAACGTCGCATCTTGACGAAACTCCGCCCACGAGACCAGTGGAAAAGATGGAAACGGGTTGAAAGCATAGAGAATCACTCCAGTTCAAAGATCGTGAGGATATAAGCAGGCAAGATTCTGGATTGTCAGAGTCGACAAGATGGACGTGATGGCGGATGCAGTTGAGGAATTTAAGAGTTCATCACCGCCATTTTTGGTTAATACTCTTTCAAATTGATTAACAAACCATTACTGTTATCATTAACATTTGCCTCATTATACTGCGCTACCTTAGAAACTAATAATATTAATAATTTCTATCTATTAACACACCCTTTCAACCCCTCCCCCCACCACAGGGCTTACCAACCTCAGCCACCCTCCCCTTTCACAACATCGACGACTCCTCCTCTTCCTCCCCCTCCTCTTCCTCTTCCTCCTCCTCCTCCACCAATCCTGAGTGCCACCAGTGCGGGTGGTGTGGTCAAGGCATCACCGACAGGCACGTGATGAGGGTGCGGGGAAGTAGGTCAAGATGGCATCCATCTTGCTTCCGGTGTTGCGTGTGTCAGGTCAGGTTGCAAGGCGAGGACACGTGTTACTGCAGGGCCGACAACATCTACTGCAAGCAAGACTATTCGTTGCAGAGGTGTGTTGGTGGAATGGAGGAGGGATGGGGTGTGGGATTTAGAGAGGGGGGAGAGGTGGGGGGAAAGAGAGGGTTGTATGGAGGTTGAGATATGGTGTTGGGTTGAGATGGATGAAAAGGGTTGGTGAGTGGTTGTAGGTGGTTGTGGGTGGTTGAGAGATTATGGGTGGTTGAGTTGGGGTTTTTGTGGGTGGGATGAGGGAATTGACAGATGATGATTAAGTAGTCAGTTAAAAAGAGAATGGGTAAGTGATAGAGTGTTGAATAGTACTTCCTTGAAATAGGGGGTCAGGTGGAGATTCTTTGGCGGGAAGCTGCTACCAATAGTTTATTAAAGTTTATTAACATATAATTTTTGACAAATTTAAAATAAATATATATATTTATCATGATTATTTATAGAATTCAAAAAAAAAAAAGTAAAAATGAGAAAAATTTTTGAAAACGAAGTAGAACGTAACGAAGGAGTGGACGAGGTTAGTGTTTGCTTCAGTGGTTCCAAGTTATGCTTATGAGATGCATGGATGGAGTGGTGAGAGATGGATGGATGAGTGGGTGAATGAGTGAGTGGGTGAATGAGTGGATGAGTGAGTGAATGGATGGGTGAATGAATGGACTGGATAATTAGATAAAAAGAAGGCTGAATGAATGAATGATTAACGAAAATGTGAAAATATAAAAAATACTTAATAGTTTCGAAAAATTAAAATTAGTACCACCACATAAAATAATGTTAACAAATGCTTTAAATCTTTTTAATGTTAATACTTTCTGTGTTTTCTTTCGGCTTCTCGCTGATGATATTCGATTGTTGCTGATGACGTATGCTTGAGTGGATGAGAAATCAAATGAATGGATGTATTGAATGATGGATGAAGGAATGGATGGATGGATGGATGAAAAATAGATGGATGAAAATGGATGGATGAAAAATGGATGGATAAAAAATGGATGGATGAAAAATGGATGGATGAAAATGGATGGATGAAAATGGATGAATGAAAAATGGATGGATGAGCAAGTGGATGGATAGATGGATGAATGAGGTTGTGAATAGATATATAGATAGATGAATAAAAAAAAGTGTAAAGTAAAATTGGGAAAAAAATGTCTTCATTTATTTGCAGAACAAATGATGTTTTCAGAGTCGAAAACAATTCAAAAACACACCTGCAATAAAAAAACTTGGGTGCCAACTCACATTCAAGATATTAGCAAAACACCAAAGAATAAATAAAATTAGGAAAAGAGGAATTAGGTTAAGAATGAATGGGCGACATATGATGTGCAGTAACTTCATTTACGAGCACGTGATTTTGACCAGCCAATCAACGGAGACGCCGTTTTATCTGTCGGCCATCTTTTTTGTAGTTTTGCTTTTCCGGTCATGTGACTTTGATGAACTTGGCGCTGGCGTCTGCTTATCTGTGAGTGTGTGTGTGTGTTTGTGTTGGTGTGTGTGTTTGTGTGTGTGTGTTTGTGTGTGTGTGTTTGTGTGTGTGTGTGTGTTTGTGTGTGTGTGTGTGTATTTGTGTGTGTTTGTGTGTGTGTGTGTCTGTGTGTGTCTGTGTGTGTCTGTGTGTGTGTGTGTGTGTTTGTGTGTGTGTGTTTGTGTGTGTTTGTGTGTGTGTCTGTGTGTGTGTGTGTTTGTGTGCGTGTTTGTGTGTGTGTGTCGGTGTTTATGTGTATGTTTGTGTGTGTGTATTTCTTATAGTTTTTTCAAATCTTTTTCTAATATAGATTTTTTTAATACTTATGAAAAATAAGTCTGCTCAAATTTGGTTAAAAACTTTAAAAACAGTAAAACTCTCAAGCAACTACAAATTCAACTCAAAACGTGTTTGTGTGTGTGTGTCGGTGTTTATGTGTATGTTTGTGTGTGTGTATTTCTTATAGTTTTTTCAAATCTTTTTCTAATATAGATTTTTTTAATAATTATAAAAAATAAGTCTGCTCAAATTTGGTTAAAAACTTTAAAAACAGTAAAACTCTCAAGCAACTACAACTTCAACTCAAAACGTCTATTCCCAACCACACAACACAACCACAACAACAACCACCAAACCACAAAAACCACAACAACAACCACAAAAACAACACACCAAACCCCACAAAAACACAGCAACCACACCACATAACCACACAGCAAGCACACCACACCTCCACAACACCAGCACACCACCTCTCCAAATCAGCATGCATAATCGAATGAGGAGCAACAATGGCCGATATTAGGATTCCTCGTACCGCTGTTTGTCGCTCCTGCCTACCAACGCCCCCCTTACACTCTTTTTGCGGAATTTATAAAAACTTTTTTTCGTTTTTTTATACTTTTTTTTCGTTATCTTTTTATGCAAATTTTTTTTGCAGATTTTTAAATTTATGGCACTCTGCGAACTTTTGGTTTTTTTATTCTTTTCAATTTTTCATAATCCATCCGTTTTTTCTACCATTGATTTCTTTACTTTTTCCAGTTCCTCATTCAGTCTTTTCTCTGCTTCACTACTGTTTTTTTCTATTTTCTTAGATTTAATACTCTATGATCTCCTTCATCATAATCACCATCACCACCACTACCAATATCATCATCACCACCACCACCATCATCATTACGATCACCACCACCTCCATCATCTTCACCACCACAGGCACGAACCCATCTCTTGTTCCAAGTGTGACAGACAGTTAGGCCCGACTGACTGGGTGAGGAAGGCTCGTCATCGGTTAGTTAATGATTGAGTTAAAATGTTAATTAATTTTTAATTAATTAATTAATTGTTTATAATAGTTATTTAAAATAAATAATACTTTGTGTTTTTAAATTTCTTCTTTATTTTGTAAACTTTTTTTCCCAAACCTGTAATTAAGCAACCGAAAATACATTATAAAAAAACAAAACCAATCTTTTTTTGGTGCTTTAGCCCTCAACCACAGGAACACCCGCCCACCAACCCACCAAACCATCACCCACCACACAGCCTCTACCACCTTCACCCACCACACAGCCTCTACCACCTTCACCCACCACACAGCCTCTACCACCATCACCCACCACACAGCCTCTACCACCTTCACCCACCACACAGCCTCTACCACCTTCACACACCACACAGCCTCTACCACCTTCACCCACCACACAGCCTCTACCACCTTCACCCAACACACAGCCTCTACCACCTTCACCCACCACACAGCCTCTACCACCTTCACCCACCACACAGCCTCTACCACCTTTCACCCACCACACAGCCTCTACCACCTTTCACCCACCACACAGCCTCTACCACCTTCACCCACCACACAGCCTCTACCACCTTCACCCACCACACAGCCTCTACCACCTTCACCCACCACACAGCCTCTACCACCTTCACACACCACACAGCCTCTACCACCTGGCCTGTTTCGCTTGTGACTGCTGCAAGAGACAACTTTCCACCGGAGAAGAATTCGCCCTGCACGATGATAAGCTCTTGTGTAAGGTAGGTTCTGGAGGGGTGGATGCATGGATGGATGGATACATGGATGCATGAAAGTATGATAGATGGATTTTGAAATTTTTGATCTAAAAAAAACTTCAGCTTCGATCATTTAACCATCATTCTCAGCATCGTTCTCACCACCTTCTTCACCATCACGACAATCTTCCCATTATCACTACCATCATCATTATGCCACAATCAACCTCATCTTCATCATCATCATCTCACCCACCAAGGTGCACTTTGTGGAGTCTTTTTCTGCGGCAAACGACACAGGTTGGCGCGGTTGTGGAAAGTGGGCAGAATTTGAATGATTAATTAATCAAAAAGATTTTAATAAATGTTATAATAAGAAAAAAATAGTTTTTTATAAATAAAAAAAAAAATAAGTTTTGATGGATGACAACGTAAGATGGAGTGAAGAATCGACAGTGCATGCGCACAGGTCACTGCGAAGGTGACGTAGGAGTGATGTCACGATAAGTATTTTCTAGCGCTCACTTTAACCTCCACTGTCCTGGGTCCATCACTCCTCTTAACCTTGACCCACCATTCCTCATCCCTCCATTCTCAATCTGAAATAAAAAGGCCTTATCTCATGGCCTGTGTGCCCTTGAAATATTCGAATTTGTTTTATTTATTTTAAATTAAACGAAAGTTTGAACATTTATTAAGGCTTAAATATAATTAACTTTTTATTCGAAAGTTTAGAGATTTGTTTTCGTGATTTATTCATGAAGTTGTTTTAAATTAATATTTTTTTAATGCAATTTTGTGACGTAGTTTCATGGGGTTAGCGAGTGGAAATGTGTGCTTTCTAATGATTCAAACCAGTGCAAAAAACATCAGAAGCGAGAGTTTAGGATTTAAAAAAATATTTTATGTGTGCTATTATTATTATGACATTTATAAATAACTTCTTAACCATCGCTTTAAACAATAGAGTTGAAATCGAGCTTGTACTAAGTACAAGTACAGTCTTATAAGAGCTCTTTTCCGACTGAAGACAAGAACACACACGGGCAGAAAAATTGCTAAATTGAAGCACACAAACACATGGAAACGGAGTGTTTTAGAAGGAAACACCGCCCCCTGCATTCCTGGCCACCCACCAAGGCACATCAAAGATGCCTTAGATGCGTGTACAGATGTTACGTCTAGATAATGAAGTCTTCAAATCAATTGAATACAAACTCAACTCAACCCACTCCTCTTCTTCTCTTCCTTCTCCTCCTTCTCATCCTCCAACTCTTTTTCATCTTCCTTCTCTTCTTTAACACTGTCACAGCTCACTCTTTTTTACCTAATCCATCATTATCAACCCCGCAGCATCTTCTTCTCTACAAACCACTCAGCTATCCACCCGCTGACCCCTATACCTCCATTCTGTTTCATCATCCACACTTCCTCTAACTCTCTCACTCTCCCCTCCCCTCCCCTCTCCCCTTCTCATCTCCCCCTCCTCCCTCTAACTCTCTCTCCCCCCCTCATCCCTTCCTTCCCCCCCTTTCCCCCCCCTTCTCCCCCCTTCCCTCCCCTCCCCTCCACTCTCATCACACAGAAAGCGAAGGATGCACAGAAGGGTCGAAGCTGCAGTCGCAGAATCAGCAAAAGACCAAACGAATTCGCACCTCGTTCACCGAAGACCAGTTGAGGGTCCTGCACGCGAACTTCCGCATCGACAGCAACCCTGACGGCCAAGACCTCGAGAGGATCGCTCATCAGACTGGTCTGTCGAAGAGGGTCACCCAGGTGCGGTGGGGGAAGAGGCCGTGGTGGTTTAGTGGAGGTTTGGTGGGGCTTTTTATGTGGTTTGGTGGGCCTTCTTAGGTGGTTTGGTGGGGGGATTGGAATGGTGATTTAGTGGAGGATTGGAGTGGTGGTTTGGTGGTGTTTAAATGTAATGTTGTGGTGAAGATTGATGTTGATGTGACTGTGAAAATGCAAAAGTGGTAAAGAAGTTGTTTTTTGTTGGCTGGTTGTGCTGAAAATACGATACAACGTAGCACCGATGCAATCAAAGGTTTGGTTCCAGAACTCACGAGCTCGCCAGAAGAAGCACCAATCATCATCATCCCACTCATCAACGTCATCCTCATCTTCATCCTCCTCTTCCCTCCTTCCTTCAATGGCCAATGAACACGCTTCCTTTCACGCCCCGCTCCACCAATCGAACCTCGCCGTCCAATCACAGCAGTCGATCTTCTGCTACCATGACAACCTTGTCAACGACCATTTCTTCTTTCAAACTCCTCCCCTTCTCTCCTACAACAAGTTCAACAACAACAACAATGAAGATGACGCAATTAAATACGACGTAAACAACAACAACAACAATAATAATAAGTATGATGTCATCAACAACAACAACAAATACGACATCAATGAGACCAACGACCACAACATCAACAACTACCACTCCTACAACTACCACAACTACAAGTTCTACTCTCATTCTCAACAAGCGAACAACAACAACAACAACAACAACAAAACAATCAGCAACAACTCAATAACTATCGATGATCCCAACACCAAAAACAACAACAACAACAACAGCAACAACAACAACAACAACAACAGCAACAACAACAACAACAACAACAACAACAACAACAACAACAACAACCAAGACCCATCTTTAAAAACGCTCTCAACCAATTCCTCCGTCAGCGACACAAATGAGTGAGTGAATTCAGATAGTGAATATTAGATTCATTTAAATATTTAATATTTAGTATTTAATAGTGAATATTAGAATGATTCAAATATTTAATATTTAGTATTTAGTATTTAATAGTGAATATTAGAATGATTTAAATATTTAATATTTAGTATTGCACACATACATGTATGTGTATGTGTGTTTCAATAAATTACAAAAAAATCATCTTATTAAATAATAAACAGAATTATACATAATATGTCATATAAGGTTAGAAAATAAAAAATATTTTAACAATAAAAAAACAAAATATTACAACACAAAAAAAGTTTAAAAATTAAAACACAAGACATATAAACATAACAAGACATACTAGAAGACATGTAGCAAGACATTGCAATTCAAATGCCATAACGCCACTTCAAGAGATGATCACATGGTGTTCCTGATGATGATGATGACGTAGGATGACGGAGAAGATTCTCTTCCTTAATGATGCAGTGCTATATAATTTATTGTTCACTCCATCCCTATTTTCTATTCTGTATCTTTTGAGAAGATTATGTGTGTTTTTATGCTTTTTTGTATGTGAATATAGAAAGAAAAATACCAA
Source organism: Piscicola geometra (assembly GCA_943735955.1). Taxonomy (NCBI): domain Eukaryota; kingdom Metazoa; phylum Annelida; class Clitellata; order Hirudinida; family Piscicolidae; genus Piscicola; species Piscicola geometra. The sequence continues at coordinate 6,902,194 of OX030965.1, read as the reverse complement.
GATTTTTCAAATTTCATTTTTTTCAATGTTCGAAATTCTAAATGTATTTCAAAGAATTTTTATTTGCTGCCATTGGAGTTAAAACAGACGGTTAAAAAACTATGTCCGAATATTGGCGCCAAAAAAATTATAAAGTTCTAAAATTATAAATGTCCGAAAATTTTAGTATTTTATGGTATATGCAGAAAGACACAAAACATACAATTAAATACATTAACACACATACACACATAAGGATATAAAAGAGCACACATAGAGATACAAAAACACATACACATAGAGGTACAAAAACACATACACATAGAGGTAAAAAAGAAAACACATAAAGATACGAAACACATACACATAAAGTTAATGGCTTATTACGACGATAACATCACTATCAGGCATTCAGTGGTCACAGCCAATTAGGGAAGATGATTGACGAGCACGTGACCACAATTGAATTTTATAGCGCATTATTATTCAATAAATTTAATTTCTCGAATTTTCAAATGTATAACTTTATATGTTTAATTCAAAGTAACCTTCGTTGTAACTTAAGTCTTTTAAATTATCTGTCATATTCAATTTGCATACATCTGGGTATATTTTTCGAACGATTAAATCTCATTAATTAATTTTTATTTTACAAAACAAAAAAGTGTAAAAAACTTTCAGAAAAGAAAACAAGATCGAGAAGTCATCTTCTCAACAGGATGTGGCGCAACAACAACTGGATAAACGAGAGAGCAACAACCACAACAACTCAACAAATAAAGAAAATAACGACAACAACAACAACACATGTGGAAAAAAACTTAAAGCGAGTAAGAAATACAACACAACAAGTAGGAAAAACAACAACAACAACAACAGTAATACTGACGATTCACTTAACGATGATGCCAACAGCATCAAACGTAATTGTAACACTCAAAGTAACAACAGCAGTAACAACAACAACAACAAAATTTCAACAAACCTTGTAGCGACTGCTAATAACACCACGCAAATAAACAAGACAATTCACCTCAACAAAAATACAAACAACACCGCAAACAACAACACAAACAACACCAAAATCAACAGCACAAGCAACAACAACACAGAAAATGACACCACAAACAACAACAACACAAACAACAACAACAGTAACAACCACTTGAAGAATTCCTTCACAGACAATCTTCACAAATTGCAGCCTACACAACATGCAATCAACAACAATCAGCATCATCATCAGCACCATCATCTTCACCATCATCACCCTCATTCCTTCAATCTCTGCCACAGAAATCTTTATTTGGATGATGATGATGACGTTGATCATTGTGATGACGATGACGATAATGATGGTGTTGGTGATAATGATGATAGAGTGAAGAAGAAAAAGAATGATGAAAGAGTGAGTGAGGTAAAAGTGTTTGAAGACTTGGATGAGTTAACTGGAAGCTACAAGGGAAAGAGGGTTGCGTGCGGAAATGAGGACACAAATGTCGTTAGCATTGATTAATGCAAAATGAAAACATTCAAAAATATAATTTATTCACGTTTTAATGTCATTTGTTTTAACAATTTCAACAATTTTTAATCGAGTTTTTACCAAACGAGTCTTAAACTCTGTTGGCAGCTTAACTATCGTCGATAAAATTACGTAATGGTTCATCGTAGTTTTTTGTCAAAGATAATTATTAAGGAATATTAGGAAATACATATTTTTTTATAAATTTTTTAACTTTTACAATCGATTTGTGCATTTATTTTTACATGTCAATAAACCTATTCAACTGTTCAAGATGTACAAACTTTCAAAAACCATCCACACAAACGCATCATTAGCAAACTTCTATAAACTCCTCCTGCAAGCATCAGTAACAAACAGATTTACCTCGAGATGCATCCAGCAACGACAAGCCATCAAAGACTTTTCGGAAATTCCAGGTCCGAAACGACTTCCTCTCCTCAAGAACCTCTACATGGTTCCTTCGATCATCCGAAACATCGACCAAATGCACGAAATCAACGCTGCAAGATTCGACGTTTACGGTCCGATCTACAGAGTGGACTTGAAGGACAGCATGGTGCAGTTGAGCAGGGCGGAGGATGTGGAGACGGTGTTGAGGCATGAAGGCAAGTACCCCAAGAGGATCAACTTGGAGCCCTGGTTGTGGTTCAAGGAGGAGTTCAAACTCGCCAAGGGGGTCTTGCTTGAGTGGGTTAACACTCAAATTTTAATAGTATTATTATCATCATTCTCTTTCTTATTTTATATTCATAATCATCAATAACATCATTACCGTCATTTCCATGGTTCTCCTCCCCCTCAACTTCCTCCTCCTCCTCCTCATCATCATCACCATCAGCATCACCATCATCATCACATCATCATCATCAACACCAGGGAGGGGGAGCAGTGGAAGCGGCTGAGGAGTCAGTTGGACAAGAGGATGCTAAGGAAGGACTTTGTGAGTGCCTACTTTGGCGAGTTCAAGAGCATCGCCATGGAACTGGTCGCCAAGGTGGAGGCCAGTAAGCAAGCCAACCAGCCATTCCTGCCTGAGTTGGAAAAGAAACTTTTTCGCTGGGCTATTGAGTGTAAGTCCATGGGTGTGGTGATGATGAGCATGATGAGAGAGGGGTGGGTTGTGATGATGATGATGACGATGATTATGATAATGGTAGTAATTATACCACCAACATCTTCCATGACATAACCACTACTACCACCACCAACATCTCCCATCACAACACCATTACTACCACCACCAACATCTCCCATCACAACACCACCACTACCACCACCAACATCTCCCATCACAACACCACCACTACCACCACCAGCATCTCCCATCACAACACCACCACTACCACCACCAACATCTCCCATCACAACACCACCACTACCACCACCAGCATCTCCCATCACAACACCACCACTACCACCACCAGCATCTCCCATCACAACACCACCACCAACATCTCCCATCACAACACCACCACTAACACCACCAACATCTCCCATCACAAAACCACCACTACCACCACCAACATCTCCCATCACAACACCACCACTACCACCACCAACATCTCCCATCACAACACCACCACTAACACCACCAACATCTCCCATCACAACACCACTACTACCACCACCAACATCTCCCATCACAACACCACTACTACCACCACCAACATCTCCCATCACAACACCACCACTAACACCACCAGCATCTCCCATCACAACACCACCACCAGCATCTCCCATCACAACACCACCACCAACATCTCCCATCACAACACCACTACTACCACCACCAACATCTCCCATCACAACACCACCACTACCACCACCAACATCTCCCATCACAACACCACCACTACCACCACCAGCATCGGGCTTCGTGGTGTACGAAACACGTCTGGGAGGGGCCGAAGCGAGTGCCGACAAGACGGAGTTGATCGAGGCGGTACAGAACATCTTCATCAGCACCAACCACCTCTTCTTCATTCCAACCTGGTTCAACAAGATTTTCTTGCCGAGATGGCACAGTTTGTTGACCGAAAGCTGGATGACTGTCACTAAGACTAGTGTGTGGTGGTGGTGGTGGTGTTAGTGGTGGTGGTGGTGGTGGTGGTGGTGGTGGTGGTGGTGGTGGTGGTAGTGGTGGTGGTGGTGGTGGTGGTGGTGAGGGAGCTTTGAGAGAATAAATATGCATTGTTTTATATTTATTATTAATTATTATTAGCATAATTTTTAGTCCAGTTTGGAAGAGTTTAAATGCGTCATAAAGACTGAAAATTTATTTATTATAATGGATATTTCAACTTTATTAAAGGACATTTTAACATTTTTGAAAAAACATGAACTTAAAAAATGCTGTAAACCAAACTTACAAACTTTCTCTCAGCCAAAGCCATCATTGGAGCTAAGCTGAAGAAACTAGTGGCTCAAGACGCTGCTGGTGTTGATAATGATGCAAGTGGTGCTGATGATGACCATGGCTTCATCAGGCATTTGCTGAGTTCAGGCTTGACAGAGGACGAGATGTGTGGCAACATCAACGAACTGGTTCTGGGAGCTGTGGAGACCGTTGGTGCAGTGGCGTGATTGATGTTGACTTTGCTCAAACTCATCTTTCTTGTCGATGTTTCATTTATATTTCTTCTCAAGTTTTGAAAGGATTAATATTTAAAATATTCTTTTTCAATGTTACATTTTGTGCTCTTCTGTATCAACTTTCCATTCATTAATCCCTTACACGTACACAAGAACTAAACCTCCCCCCACAGACTTCGACGACGATGCTGTGGCTCATCCACGAACTGGTTCAGCAGCCCGAACTGCAAGAGGAACTCTTCCAACAAATCTCAAAACTGCCTGAAGGTGAACCGCACTGCATGGAAGACCTGGAGAAGGTTTCTCTGGTCAGGGCTGTTGTCAAAGAAACCCTGAGGTTCGGAGATTCGGTGATGGAGGGGTGGGGATGAATGTGGGGAGGAAAAGGAGAAGGGGCAAATGGTGTGGAAATAGGTGGGTTAAAGATTATAGAGATAGGTGGGTGAATGATGGTGGAAGTAAGTGGGTGAATGATGGTGGAAGTAGGTATGTGAAGAATATGATATTTGCGTAGTTGGAGAACAGATAAAAGATTGTTAATGTTATCACAAACGTAAAGCCACACACGTACACAAACGCACACTTACATACACGCACACAACCACACAGATTATATCCAGTTGTGGCGATGATTCCACGCATCACTGCTGAGGATTTGGTGTTGTCGAACTACCGGGTGCCGAAGGGGGTTGGTGGGTGGGGAGGATAACTTTGAGTTTTTAAATCCATCATTCAACCACCTTTCAGCATCCATCTCGTGCCAGTATTCCATCATCCTCATCCACCACTCCCCAGCAATCCACCATCCATCATCATCCACATCACCAACAATTCATCATCCACACCACTCCCAACAAACCACCATCCACACCACTCCCAACAAACCACCATCCACACCACTCCCAACAAACCACCATCCACACCACTCAAAACCACCATCCACACCACTCAAAACCACCATTCACACCACTCAAAACCACCACCACCACCACCACACAGACTTTGGTCTTCTTCAACGCTTACCGCATTGGACGTAGCGAGGATTATTTCAAAGATGCGCTGGAATTCAATCCACACCGATGGTTGAGGGGGGAGGGGGGTGGCGAGGGGGCCAGCCACAAGTTCGCATGGATGCCCTTTGGTTTCGGCACTCGGTCGTGCATTGGAAGGAGACTGGCTGAGCTGGAGCTGCATTTGCTGGTGTGCATTGTGAGTTGGTGCATGGGTTGGTGCATTGTGGGTGTATTGATGCATGGGTTGGTGCATTGTGGGTGCATTAATGCATAGGTTGGTGAATTGTTGGATGGCTGAATGAATGAATGGGTGGCTGAAGGAAAGGTTTGATAAATAAATAGAGGGGTGAAGGCGCCATTGTTTTAGCTTTCAGTTACTGTTTTTATGAACATAAAAGACTCACTATCAAAGCTACAACTCAACTACTCTTCCATTCCAGCTCATCAAACATTTCCGAATGACGTCAGCCGACTCTTCTCCCGTCTTCTCCGTCAACAAATCCTTCCCAGCACCTTCCAGACCCCTCAAGATCACCTTCACTCCCAGGCAAAAGTAACCACTCTGAAATATCATTGAGGCGACTTGAATCTGGCATTAGCTACAAGATGCATTTGAGATAATGGCACCCGATCAGGAATTTTGCTGCTTTACTTGTTTTCATTTCATAATAATTGCTTTAGTATTATTTTTAATTTAAACTTTTTTCGAATATTTTTCTGATAATACTGTTATATACTTTTTTGCGATCCAATCTTGTTACTCACATCATTTTCCATTGCTAATCATGTTGCTGGCTTTAAAATCTTCGTTGTTTTTAACGTTAACAAACATCCTGCAATTGTTACATCCTTACAACGTTTGGAAAATCATGTGGCAAACGCAAGGAAAAATCAAAATGCGCTGGAAATTTCAAACTTTGCTTTTTAATTTGAATGAAAATATTGACCGTTCCATTAAACTTCACTTTCGTAATATTCATTGCCTACTCATTAATTGATTGATTAATTTATAATTTGAAACACAAACCATATATTATTAAACCAACTAATTAAATATATTTGCATAATAATGTTTTTCTATATAATTTTTCAACAACTTTTATTTATAAAAATCACTAATTCTCCTCCGCCTTCCTGTTCTGCGCAGCATATTCTTCCATTCGCTTCTCAACCTCTGGTCGGAAGTGTCTGATCAGCCCCTGTGTTCGTGTGTGTGTGTGTGTGTGTGTTCGTATGTGTGGGTGGATGTGTGTGTGCGTGTGTCTGTGTGTGTGTTCGTGTGTCTGTGTGTGTGCGCGCGTGTTTTTGAAAATCCATAAAAGTCAAGTTCTTGAAAATGAATTATGACATCAAACCTACATCTTCATCTCCCCTCACCTCAAAACCACCATACAGCACAACTCCCCTTCCACTGCCTCAAAACCACCATACAGCACAACTCCCCTTCCACTGCCTCAAAACCACCCACCACCGCACCTGGATGGGCCATGCAGCTCCATCAGCAAGGGCGCAAATGGTATGACCTTCGATAGACTTGCTCATCTCGTACAGCATGTCGATCTCGTCGGGCGTTGCCTTGCCTAGCACTGTGGATGGGTAGGTGGGTGAGTGGGATTGGAAGATAGGTAGTGGTGGTGAGTGGTGGTGATAATAAATAGATAAGTGAAGAAATTGTTAATAATGGGTTGTGGTGTCGGGGTGAGTGGGTGGTGGTGATAAATAGGTGAAAGGTGTAGACGGCTCTTGAGAGCAGTTAATTAATTAATTAATTAATCGTTAGATGGCAGAGTGCATTGAAAGAATGAAAAGAAAAGCACACAGGCTCACCAAAGCGGTCCATCACCTTACTCATCCAGTTGCATCCCTCCCTGCACGGAGTGCACTGTGGGTGGAGCCAATGTGGGCATCTTAACGACCCCCACACACCCATTATAAGGCACACCCTCTCACCCCACATAAAACCCCCTCATCGACCAGCTACGGTGAGGAGAAAACTACCCCAGATTGGAATTAACAAACTACCTCACCCCCTAACCCAGTCGAATAAACGAACACCCAACCTTCCAACCCCCCCTCCCCCCGTCACCATCCAAACAACCCCCCCCACCCAAACACCTCACCCCTTCACCATCTAACCCAAAAACACCCCCTATCCCCCACACCATCCCATCACCACCCACCCACCACAAACCCACCCACCCACCTGGCCGCAACTCTCGTGCTTGTAGAAGGTGGCAAGTCTGGCGATGCACTTGATGACGTCGGCGCTCTTGTCCATGACGATGACTGCCGCCGTTCCCAGCGCCGTGTCTGCGTCCTTGAGTGAGTCGAAGTCCATCAGCACTTCCTCGCATATCCTGGGGGGGGGGGGGTGATTGGTTGGTGGGGGTGAGTTGGTGGTGGGGATAGTGGATTGGATTGGGTGTGATGGAAGTGAGTGAAAGTTTGAGTTTTAAATGAAACATCGGAAATTTTTTTTAAATAAATAATTCAAAACCAAATCATGGACAATAAAACACAAATCCAAAACCAAACTCTTCTATCCATCAATCCACCCATCTCATCCATCCAACCCAACCCAACCCATCCACCCATCCATCCATCCAACTTCTTAGGGATGAGTGGTGTGGACGATCCCCCTGGGATGATGGCTAGCAGGTTATCCCATCCTCCCCTCACTCCTCCACAATGTCTCTCTATCAACTCCTTTAGTGGGATCGACATCGATTCTTCCACCGTGCAGGGATTGTTCACGTGACCGCTGATGTTGAACAACTAGGGGTGAGGGGGAGGTTTAAGAGGGTGGTTGGTGTGGGTGGGTGAGGGGAGTAGTGTGGGAGATGTGGAGAGGGTGGTGAGAGGATTGGCGATGATGATGATGATCGTGATGAAAACACCCATCAGCACCTTAGTGCCAGTGTTCCTGGGTCGACCAAAGCTCGCGAACCACTCACCCCCCCTCCTGCAGATTATCTGCCGGAGTAGTTGATGATGATGATGATGATGATGATGGTGCTCTTAAAAATTATAACCATTAAAAAGCGAAAAAAACTTGAAGATTATGATTCTCATCATTATTACTATCATCATCATCATCAATATTATTATCATTATCATTATTACTATCATCATCATCATCAATATTATTATCATTATCATTATTACTATCATCATCATTATCATCAATAATACAATCATCATCCTCATCATTATAGAAATAATTACAAAAAGCAGCAGCAGCAGCAGCGGCTAACAGGAGCGACGGCGATGGTTTCGACGTTGTTGACGGTGGTGGGGCAGCCGAAGAGGCCGATGTCAGCGGGGAAGGGCGGCTTCAGACGGGGCTTTCCCTGCTTGCCCTCGATCGATTCGATCAGAGCCTGTGTGGTGGGTGGTGGCGGTGAGGGTGGTGAACGTGGAGAAGAGAGGATGATGGTGCTTGAGGGAGGGTGCAGTGTGTGTATTGTGTGATCATTGTGTCAAAGTCATGGTGGTGGTGGGGATAAGAGAGTGGTTATGTGGTCCTGTGAGGTATATGTGGGTGTGGAGTATGATGATCATGCCTACCCACCTCCCACCTCACCCTCACCCACCCAACAACTCACCGTCTCTTCCCCACACACATAGGCACCAGCACCTCTGTGCAGGAAGACGTCGAAGTTGTAGCCAGTGCCACACGCGTTCTTGCCTAGGAAGCCTGCTTCGTATGCCTGTGTGTGTGCGTGTGTGTGTGTGTGTGTGTGCGTGTGTGTGTGAAGGGTGAAGTGGTTTTGGAGTGGATAGGGCAGTGGTGATATATGGGATAAGAGACGGGGTGGGTTGATATGAGAGTGGGATGGTATAAGGGGTGGGATGGTGTAGAAGGTGGAAGAGTGGAAAGATGTTTAGTGGGTTGATGATGAAGATGGTGAAGTAATGATACTGATGATGATGATAGTGACAAGGATGAATATGATGATGATGATGATAATGATGATTTCCAGTTGACCAGCCTCTTTAATGGCGATTTGAGTGTTGGACGCCTCATTGTAAAACTCGCCTCTGATGTAGATGTAGGCTGAGAAGGGTGATGATGATGATGATGATGAGTAATGCATGGTACTTGGGGTAATAAAAAAAATTTATATAAAAAACTAAATTTATATCTCAAAAATACTGTTGTTTTTCAATTCTCCCCCTCCCCCACCCAGCCACACGTTTCAATTTCTCGCCAATCCACCTACCTTCCCCTTCCCCGACCAACCAACCGACCAGCACAAGCGCCCATCGATGCCCCGGCGATGAGACAGCCCTCGATGAGTTTGTGTGGGTCGTGTCTGAGGATCTCCCGGTCCTTGCATGTGCCCGGCTCACCCTCGTCGCCGTTGACGACCAAGTAACGAGGTCTGATTGGTCAGAGAGTGAAGTGGAATATATGGGGGGGAGGGTCTCAAATGGTTTTAGGGATTAGATTGGGTTGATTGGTAAGGAGGGGGGGGGGGCGGTAAGGGAATATGTATGGGTGTGGTTTAATGGATTTGGGTGATTGGATTGGGTTGATGAAGTGGGGTTGAAATTAGTTGTGTTGGTGATGATAGTAATAGTAGTAGTGGTGATGATTATGATAGTAGTGGTGACCTTCCATCATTGGGCTTGTTCATGAAGCTCCACTTCATTCCAGTGGGAAAGCCTGCCCCACCACGACCTCTCAGGCCTGACTTCTTAACCTTTGAGAGGTGAGGTGAGGAATTGTGTGGGTATTGAGAAAATATTTATAAATTTTAACTAGCATTTATAATCATGAATAAATAATGGTTATTAAATTTATTTGTTAACAAAATGAATAAATAATTAAATGATGGCTTAAAGGAAGAGCACCTCTTCCTGGATCCACATAGGCCCCTTCAGGATGATCTCCTTCGTCTTGTACCAGTCCCCCTGTTGGTTGGATGGATGGTGCATGTGTGTGTGTGAGTGTGTGTGTGTATTTGTGTGTGTGTGTAGAAGCACCTTGATGTTAATTGGCATTCAAAAGATGAACAAAATACTTTGGAAATTAGTTAGATTTATAAAGATTTTTAAATTTTGTGAAGTGGGAAATAATAGTTTATCAAAGAATTTATTTAAATTTTTAACTATTTTTTCATTTTTTAAAGCGGGAAATAATTTTTTTGCTAAGTGAGACCCTTTGCATAGCTCCCTTAAGCTTCCAGTCATGCCTTCCATACAGGTTTGTGAACACTCTGTCTTCATCCTTCAAAGAACTGTTCTGTTCAGAAATAAGGTTTTCAATAAAAATATTATTTCAATTTTTTTTATTTAATTGATTTTTCTTGAACCTGATGATTTATAAATATTCTGGCAAACCTTGTAGGGAGCAGCGGCTTCACCACTCATAAGTCTGCATGCTCCTCTTAAAAGCTGCCTCCCAAACTTTAAATCTAAAAAATATTTTCACAATTAAATATTGTTATCTAAATTCATAATTAAATGACTCTGTACTACAGAGTCTGTAGACAAGGTCAAAACTATATCGTATAAAATAAAAATACATTGTAAAATAAATAATAATAAATGAACCTGTATGGCTTTTTAATGTAAGACCTAGCATAGTTTTATAAATCGCTTTACGAAAGTTAATGAAAAATCATTTGGAAATTAAGGGTACGACTAACTTCCCCATCAACCAGTTACATAACGATTTATTCATAAACACAAAATTTAAAAGTTTATTGCAAAACTTTATTGATGTTAAATATTTTTATAGTTTTTGACATTTGCTAAAATATGTTGCATTAACATAAAATTCACAATCAAAAATTAAATTATACAAAATCGAAATAATTCTTTGAAACTTCAACTTCGAGTCATTAGACTCTGAAAGAAGCAGTAGAAAAGAAAGTGTAGTCGATATCATCACTGTCTGTGGCAGCTTGCCTTCGCATAATCCTCCTGAACTTCTTCCTCACCTTCCTCTTGCACTCTCGAATCTTTTCCTTCGATGACCACTTCGATAAGTCTCGCAACAACGCCAGCACGTACAGACTTTCGCCAAAGTCGAGCGTGTTCGTGCGGTACTGTGTGTGTGTTTTGAGGGATAATTATGTGATAGTGAAAGAGTATTCTTAATTCGTGAAATTCTTTCTTGAGAGGTTTTTCATTGACACATCAACTCTTGCACCTTCAAACCAGTAGCTGTACACCCACAAAACATCAATCTATCAACTATTCAAAACCCATTAAACCTTTAAAACATTCCAAATCCTCACCAAACCAACTAAAACCACCCAAGCCTCGACCAAACCCATCCAAAATTCCAGACCAAACCTTGAGGCTGTGGAAGGTGATGGCGATGGCAAAGGCCTTGAAGACCAGTGAGCAAGAGACTGTGCACACCACATATAGGACGTGGCCGTTGATGCCGTGGAAGGTTCGGAAACTGCGTTGCGAGTGGCGAGTTGTTTGTGCTGTGGTGACATCAGTTGTAGTTTTTTTCATCGATTTAAAAAGAATAAATAAATAAATAAATGTTTATTTGACTTATTAGAAATTTAAATATTCCAATCGATTTCAAAGAAGATAAAAAAACCTATAACATAATTTATATAGCGCATAAGAAGCATACGGTTGAAGTTTCGCGCCATGCATCCAGCCAACGATGTTGTAGACGAAGGCGTACTCAATGGCGTGTGTGTACCTGACGTACCTGTGTGCGTGCATTCGGAGAGATGTGCTTAAGTATGTGAATTTGTAGGCAATTGTTCTTGAAGTTATGAAAAAGCGCTATAAAAATGTATTTGATTGATTTATTGGAAAATATATATATAAAGTCATCACACACAAAAATAGAAGAATATCAAAAAAAGGAAATCAGAAGAAAATCAGAATAAAAACGAAAAAAAAGAGAAAAAAATCGGACGGTCCGTAGATGAGGTGCACGATGATGGAGATGCCGATGAGCGGGAAGAGGATCTGGAAGAAGAAGAGGAGGATGAGCGAGGCGCTGTGGCCCAGACACTTGAAGTACCAGTCGATGCGTTTCCTGTACCTGTGGTGTTGATGATGATGGTGGTGTTGATGATGGTGGTGGTGTTGATGATGATGGTGGTGTTGATGATGATTGTGGTGATGATGGTGGTGGTTGTGGTGGTTGGGATTGAGGTTGTAGCGGTAAGGATTATTGTGTTGATGATAGAATGAAGGTGGTGTTGGTATTGATGATAGTTGAATTTATGATAGTGAAGATGATGATGATGGTTTTGGTGATGATGATGATAGTGATGATGACGATTCTAGGTGCCTGAGAAAGGAAATGCCTCTGATGAGATGCAAGACTACTGATGTGTTCATCATCTGACGCAAGATCTAAAGGGTTGTGATGATGATGATGATGGTGGTAAGGAGGAAGAGAAGGAAGATGATGATGATGGTGGTAAGGAGGAAGAGAAGGAAGATGATGATGATGATAATGGCGAGAAAAGATGAGAGTGATGATGATGATAAGATGACGAAATCAAACAAATAGGAATGATGATGGAGAGAAGAAAGAAAAAGTGCAATTGATGTCCCTCACCAATCTGCTCATGTAGCTGTCTTCCGCGTCGATGGATGAGTTGACAAGGAATTCATGGGAGGTGAACGAGAGATCGTACGAGAGGATGAGTGCAGTGGGGATGAAGAAGAAGGATGAGACGGTGACGAAGAGGTCCAGAAGGTTCCAGAAGGAGGCGAAGAAGTCCGCCACTCCTGAGGAGGTGAAGAGGGAGGTGGAGGTGGAAGAGGGAGGTGGAGATGGAAGAAGGAGGTGGAGGTGGAAGAGGGAGGTGGAGGTGGAAGAGGAAGATGGAGGTGGAGAGGGAGGTGGAGGTGGAAGAGAAAGGTGAAGAGGGAGGTGAGAGTGGAGGTGGAAGAGGGAGGTGAGAGAGGAGGTGAAGAGGGAGGTGGAGGTGGAAGAGGAAGGTGAAGAGGGAGGTGAGAGTGGAGGTGGAAGAGGGAGGTGAGAGTGGAGGTGGAAGAGGGAGGTGAGAGTGGAGGTGGAAGAGGGAGGTGAGAGTGGAGGTGGAAGAGGTGAAGAGGGAGGTGGATTTCTTTGAACTTATCGAATAAAACGTCATTCATCCTAAACTCTTCTGCAATAAACTATAAAACTGCAAACAATTATCTCCCTCCCATTTCCTCCCCCCTCATCATTATTATTATTATTATTATCATTTCCTCCCCCCTCAATCAAACAACACCCCCATCAACCTTCCACCCTCCATCACCCCCCCCCCACAAACAACCTTGGTAGGTGATGTTACGCGTGGTGAGGACAGCCTGCATGAGGACACACACCAAGTAGACGACGAAGAGTTGGCTGAGGCCCCCGTAGATGTTCGAGAAGAGCGGGATGGAGTTCACCTTGGTGGTGTGGTGTAGTGGTGGTGGTGTGGTGGTGGTGGTAGTGGTGGTAGTGTGGTGGTGGTAGTAGTGGTGGTGGTAGTAGTGGTGGTGGTGGTGGTAGTAGTGTGGTGGTGGTAGTAGTGGTGGTGGTAGTGGTAGTAGAGTGGTGGTGGTGGTAGTAGTGTGGTGTTGTTGGTATGGGTGTGGTGGTGGTGGTAGTAGTGTTTTGTTGGTATGGGTGTGGTGGTGGTAGTAGAACTGGTGGTGGTGATGATGGTGGTAGTAGGACTGGTGGTGTAGAGATGGTGTGTTGGAGATAATAGTGTATTGGTAGTGGTTTTGGTGATTTGATGATGATATAATGATTTTGGTGAGATGGTGATGGTGTGGTGATGGTGAATTTCATGGTGTTTACATTCTAGATGCCCAGTGCGTGCTTTATTTGCACCGTTCAATGAAAATTAATTGCCTATAAAGTAAGCCATAGTAGTTGATAAACACTAGGACGTATAAATAATCATGGATTAATTAAATTAATATTTGAACATATGCATATTCATGAGGTCATCAGAGTTGCTATCACAACCACCTCTCCGTAGACCCTCAGTGCTCCTCCAGGCATCAGGAAGGCCTTGGTTGCTATGTGAACCGCCATGTCACTCTGGAGATGGGCGTATTGAAGCGCTTTGTTATTTTTTGAAATTGAGGTTAAATAATTTTCTGTACACAGCATTACCAATAGTTTCATCAGCACATTCATTACCGTCATCATCTTCATAATCATCATCCCCATCATCACCACCTTAATCATCATTACCATCATCACCACCAGCATCATCATCATCACCACCATAAGCATCATCATTACCACCACCACCAGTATCACCATCATCACCACCATAATCATCATTACCATCATCACCACCATAAGCATCATCATTACCACCACCACCAGTATCACCATCATCACCACCATAATCATCATTACCATCATCACCACCATAAGCATCATCATTACCACCACCACCAGCATCATCATCATCATCACCGCAGGCGAGTAGATGATGGCCTCGACCATGGTGTGATAGTTGAGACCACCTAACCAGCCACTGCCCTTCAGCATTCTCAGACACGCTGTGGCGTTTTCGCGCGTCATTCCTTGCCATGAATTTGAAATATTTAAAAGGTTATGAAAATATTTTAGAGAAAGAATTTTAGTTATGAAATAAATAAATAATAGTTTTTAAAATTAGTATTTTTGCCAAGTTTTTTTATGTAAAAAAAACCATCAATTTCCAAAAACACGTTACATATGAAAAATTTTAATAAACCAAATCCCTTCATTTAATCTTTTTAAAATATAGATCTTGCACATCTCACCACCTCACCAGTCTGGTGCACAATCCTATTGCTGGTTCCCACTCCATCAAGGAAAAAGGCCCACTCGACTGTTCGTCACGTGATTTAAGACTTGGTACCACGTGGTATGCAAGCATCTTTCTAGAGCATACTTTAATCTAAAATTTGAAATAGTTTTTTCTCTTTGCCTTTCCCCCCCTCTTTTCCCCTCTTTCTCTCCTCCTTCCCTCCTCTTTCCCCCCTCCTTCCTCCCTCCTTCTTTCCAAGCTAACCCAATTCACCACCAACACCCAAACCGTTACCAGACATACAAGCACCGCCACAACTACAATCATCACGACCACAACTACAATCAGCACTACCACAACTACAATCATCACCACCACCACAACTACAATCATCATCACCACCACAACTACAATCAGCACCACCACCACAACTACAATCAGCACCACCACCAAAACTACAATCATCACCACCACTACAACTACAATCAGCACTACCACAACTACAATCATCTCCACCAACACAACTACAATCATCACCACAACCACAACTACAATCATCACCACCACTACAACTACAATCATCACCACCACCACAACTACAATCAGCAGCACCACACCAGCTTACACATCGTGCCGTTAGCCTTCTTAATGAAGGGCGATCTAACCAAATAATGTGTATGAATTCTAGTGGGCAGGAAGGTATCACTATCATTCGCATCAGCAGACAAATTGGCGGGAAAAAACTCGTCCATCCAGGCGTCCATTGCCCAATCCCAGAACTTCGGAACTGTGTCTATCTATGTGTGTTTTTTGTGTGTTTGTATGCGTGTGTACGTTCGTGTGTTTGGGTACGTATGTGTGTGTGCACGTATGTGTGTTTGTGTGTGAAGCTCAAAATAGTTTAATAGGGGTGTTTTTACCCCCGAATCACACCAAGCCCACCGCCTCAACCTTCAAGAAGTATCTAGTGTTGTAGAGGGCATTGTAGTAGCCATTATTCATCATGAGACAGTAGGGGTTGTTGAGGGCGACGACGGTGGAGATGGAGACGATGCAGATGAAGAGGTAGGCGAGGAAATTGATGAGGATCTTGCGGGAGTTCGCCCTGATCAGTTCCGCCTGGCGTGCGTGGTGGATGTGTTTGTGGTGGTGATGGCAGAAGTGTTCGTGGTGGATGTGTTTGTGGTAGTGATGGCAGAAGCGTTCGTGGTGGATGTGTTTGTGGTGGTGATGGCAGATGCGTTCGTGGTGGATGAGTTTGTGGTGGTGATGGCAGAAGTGTTCGTGGTGGATGTGTTTGTGGTGGTGATGGCAGATGCGTTCGTGGTGGATGTGTTTGAGGTGGTGATGGCAGAAGTGTTCGTGGTGGATGTGTTTGTGGTGGTGATGGCAGAAGTGTTTGTGGTGGATGTGTTTGTGGTGGTGATGGCAGAAGTGTTCGTGGTGGATGTGTTTGTGGTGGTGATGGCAGAAGTGTTCGTGGTGGATGTGTTTGAGGTGGTGATGGCAGAAGTGTTCGTGGTGGATGCGTTTGTGGTGGTGATGGCAGAAGTGTTCGTGGTGGATGTGTTTGTGGTGGTGATGGCAGATGCGTTCGTGGTGGATGTGTTTGTGCTGGTGGTGGCAGATGTGCGTGGTAGAATGTGTTTGTGGTGGTGATGGCAGAAGTGTTCGTGGTGGATGTGTTTGTGGTGGTGATGGCAGATGCGTTCGTGGTGGATGTGTTTGTGCTGGTGGGGGCAGAAGTGTTCGTGGTGGATGTGTTTGTGGTGGTGATGGCAGATGTGCGTGGTAGAATGTGTTTGTGGTGGTGATGGCAGATGTGTTCGTGGTGGATGTGTTTGAGGTGGTGATGGCAGATGCGTTCGTGGTGGATGTGTTTGTGGTGGTGATGGCAGAAGTGTTCGTGGTGGATGTGTTTGTGGTGGTGGTGGCAGAAGTGTTCGTGGTGGATGTGTTTGTGGTGGTGATGGCAGATGTGCGTGGTAGAATGTGTTTGTGGTGGTGATGGCAGATGCGTTCGTGGTGGATGTGTTTGTGGTGGTGATGGCAGAAGTGTTTGTGGTGGATGTGTTTGAGGTGGTGATGGCAGATGCGTTCGTGGTGGATGTGTTTGTGGTGGTGATGGCAGAAGTGTTTGTGGTGGATGTGTTTGAGGTGGTGATGGCAGATGCGTTCGTGGTGGATGTGTTTGTGGTGGTGATGGCAGAAGTGTTCGTGGTGGATGTGTTTGAGGTGGTGATGGCAGAAGTGTTCGTGGTGGATGTGTTTGTGGTGGTGATGGCAGATGCGTTCGTGGTGGATGTGTTTGTGGTGGTGATGGCAGAAGTGTTCGTGGTGGATGTGTTTGTGGTGGTGATGGCAGAAGTGTTCGTGGTGGATGTGTTTGTGGTGGTGATGGCAGAAGTGTTCGTGGTGGATGTGTTTGTGGTGGTGATGGCAGAAGTGTTTGTGGTGGATGTGTTTGAGGTGGTGATGGCAGAAGTGTTCGTGGTGGATGTGTTTGAGGTGGTGATGGCAGATGTGTTCGTGGTGGATGTGTTTGTGGTGGTGATGGCAGATGCGTTCGTGGTGGATGTGTTTGTGGTGGTGATGGCAGATGCGTTCGTGGTGGATGTGTTTGTGGTGGTGGTGGCAGAAGTGTTCGTGGTGGATGTGTTTGTGGTGGTGATGGCAGAAGTGTTCGTGGTGGATGTGTTTGTGGTGGTGATGGCAGAAGTGTTTGTGGTGGATGTGTTCGAGGTGGTGATGGCAGAAGTGTTCGTGGTGGATGTGTTTGTGGTGGTGATGGCAGAAGTGTTCGTGGTGGATGTGTTTGAGGTGGTGATGGCAGAAGTGTTCGTGGTGGATGTGTTTGTGGTGGTGATGGCAGAAGTGTTCGTGGTGGATGTGTTTGAGGTGGTGATGGCAGAAGTGTTCGTGGTGGATGTGTTTGAGGTGGTGATGGCAGATGTGTTCGTGGTGGATGTGTTTGTGGTGGTGATGGCAGATGCGTTCGTGGTGGATGTGTTTGTGGTGGTGATGGCAGACGCGTTCGTGGTAGATGTGTTTGTGGTGGTGGTGGCAGAAGTGTTCGTGGTGGATGTGTTCGAGGTGGTGATGGCAGAAGTGTTCGTGGTGGATGTGTTTGTGGTGGTGATGGCAGAAGTGTTCGTGGTGGATGTGTTTGAGGTGGTGATGGCAGAAGTGTTCGTGGTGGATGTGTTTGTGGTGGTGGTGGCAGAAGTGTTCGTGGTGGATGTGTTTGAGGTGGTGATGGCAGAAGTGTTCGTGGTGGATGTGTTTGTGGTGGTGATGGCAGAAGTGTTCGTGGTGGATGTGTTTGAGGTGGTGATGGCAGAAGTGTTCGTGGTGGATGTGTTTGTGGTGGTGATGGCAGAAGTGTTCGTGGTGGATGTGTTTGTGGTGGTGATGGCAGAAGTGTTCGTGGTGGATGTGTTTGAGGTGGTGATGGCAGAAGTGTTCGTGGTGGATGTGTTTGTGGTGGTGATGGCAGAAGTGTTCGTGGTGGATGTGTTTGAGGTGGTGATGGCAGAAGTGTTCGTGGTGGATGTGTTTGAGGTGGTGATGGCAGAAGTGTTCGTGGTAGATGTGTTTGTGGTGGTGATGGCAGATATGCGTGGTAGAATGTGTTTGTGGTGGTGATGGCAGATGTGTTCGTGGTGGATGTGTTTGAGGTGGTGATGGCAGAAGTGTTCGTGGTGGATGTGTTTGAGGTGGTGATGGCAGAAGTGTTCGTGGTAGATGTGTTTGTGGTGGTGATGGCAGATGTGCGTGGTAGAATGTGTTTGTGGTGGTGATGGCAGATGTGTTCGTGGTGGATGTGTTTGAGGTGGTGATGGCAGAAGTGTTCGTGGTGGATGTGTTTGTGGTGGTGATGGCAGAAGTGTTCGTGGTGGATGTGTTTGAGGTGGTGATAGCAGAAGTGTTCGTGGTGGATGTGTTTGTGGTGGTGATGGCAGAAGTGTTCGTGGTGGATGTGTTTGAGGTGGTGATGGCAGAAGTGTTCGTGGTGGATGTGTTTGTGGTAGTGATGGCAGAAGTGTTCGTGGTGGATGTGTTTGTGGTAGTGATGGCAGAAGTGTTCGTGGTGGATGTGTTTGTGGTGGTGATGGCAGATGCGTTCGTGGTGGATGTGTTTGTGGTGGTGATGGCAGAAGTGTTCGTGGTGGATGTGTTTGTGGTGGTGATGGCAGATGTGTTTGTGGTGGTGATGGCAGAAGTGTTTGTGGTGGATGTGTTTGTGGTGGTGATGGCAGATGCGTTCGTGGTGGATGTGTTTGTGGTGGTGATGGCAGATGCGTTCGTGGTGGATGTGTTTGTAGTGGTGATGGCAGAAGTGTTCGTGGTGGATGAGTTTGTGGTGGTGATGGCAGAAGTGTTCGTGGTGGATGTGTTTGTGGTGGTGATGGCAGAAGTGTTTGTGGTGGATGTGTTTGTGGTGGTGATGGCAGATGCGTTCGTGGTGGATGTGTTTGTGGTGGTGATGGCAGAAGTGTTCGTGGTGGATGAGTTTGTGGTGGTGATGGCAGAAGTGTTCGTGGTAGATGTGTTTGTGGTGGTGATGGCAGAAGTGTTCGTGGTGGATGTGTTTGTGGTAGTGATGGCAGAAGTGTTCGTGGTGGATGTGTTTGTGGTGGTGATGGCAGAAGTGTTCGTGGTGGATGAGTTTGTGGTGGTGATGGCAGAAGTGTTCGTGGTGGATGTGTTTGTGGTGGTGATGGCAGATGTGTTCGTGGTGGATGTGTTTGTGGTGGTGATGGCAGAAGTGTTCGTGGTGGATGTGTTTGTGGTGGTGATGGCAGAAGTGTTCGTGGTGGATGTGTTTGTGGTGGTGATGGCAGAAGTGTTCGTGGTGGATGTGTTTGTGGTGGTGATGGCAGATGTGTTCGTGGTGGATGTGTTTGTGGTGGTGATGGCAGAAGTGTTCGTGGTGGATGTGTTTGTGGTGGTGATGGCAGAAGTGTTCGTGGTGGATGTGTTTGTGGTGGTGATGGCAGAAGTGTTCGTGGTGGATGTGTTTGTGGTGGTGATGGCAGAAGTGTTCGTGGTGGATGTGTTTGTGGTGGTGATGGCAGAAGTGTTCGTGGTGGATGTGTTTGTGGTGGTGATGGCAGATGCGTTCGTGGTGGATGTGTTTGTGGTGGTGATGGCAGAAGTGTTCGTGGTGGATGTGTTTGTGGTGGTGATGGCAGATGTGTTTGTGGTGGTGATGGCAGAAGTGTTTGTGGTGGATGTGTTTGTGGTGGTGATGGCAGAAGTGTTCGTGGTGGATGTGTTTGTGGTGGTGATGGCAGAAGTGTTCGTGGTGGATGTGTTTGTGGTAGTGATGGCAGAAGTGTTCGTGGTGGATGTGTTTGTGGTGGTGATGGCAGAAGTGTTCGTGGTGGATGTGTTTGTGGTAGTGATGGCAGAAGTGTTCGTGGTGGATGTGTTTGTGGTAGTGATGGCAGAAGTGTTCGTGGTGGATGTGTTTGTGGTGGTGATGGCAGATGCGTTCGTGGTGGATGTGTTTGTGGTGGTGATGGCAGAAGTGTTCGTGGTGGATGTGTTTGTGGTGGTGATGGCAGATGTGTTTGTGGTGGTGATGGCAGAAGTGTTTGTGGTGGATGTGTTTGTGGTGGTGATGGCAGATGCGTTCGTGGTGGATGTGTTTGTGGTGGTGATGGCAGATGCGTTCGTGGTGGATGTGTTTGTAGTGGTGATGGCAGAAGTGTTCGTGGTGGATGAGTTTGTGGTGGTGATGGCAGAAGTGTTCGTGGTGGATGTGTTTGTGGTGGTGATGGCAGAAGTGTTTGTGGTGGATGTGTTTGTGGTGGTGATGGCAGATGCGTTCGTGGTGGATGTGTTTGTGGTGGTGATGGCAGAAGTGTTCGTGGTGGATGAGTTTGTGGTGGTGATGGCAGAAGTGTTCGTGGTAGATGTGTTTGTGGTGGTGATGGCAGAAGTGTTCGTGGTGGATGTGTTTGTGGTAGTGATGGCAGAAGTGTTCGTGGTGGATGTGTTTGTGGTGGTGATGGCAGAAGTGTTCGTGGTGGATGAGTTTGTGGTGGTGATGGCAGAAGTGTTCGTGGTGGATGTGTTTGTGGTGGTGATGGCAGATGTGTTCGTGGTGGATGTGTTTGTGGTGGTGATGGCAGAAGTGTTCGTGGTGGATGTGTTTGTGGTGGTGATGGCAGAAGTGTTCGTGGTGGATGTGTTTGTGGTGGTGATGGCAGAAGTGTTCGTGGTGGATGTGTTTGTGGTGGTGATGGCAGATGTGTTCGTGGTGGATGTGTTTGTGGTGGTGATGGCAGAAGTGTTCGTGGTGGATGTGTTTGTGGTGGTGATGGCAGAAGTGTTCGTGGTGGATGTGTTTGTGGTGGTGATGGCAGAAGTGTTCGTGGTGGATGTGTTTGTGGTGGTGATGGCAGAAGTGTTCGTGGTGGATGTGTTTGTGGTGGTGATGGCAGATGTGTTCGTGGTGGATGTGTTTGTGGTGGTGATGGCAGAAGTGTTCGTGGTGGATGTGTTTGTGGTGGTGATGGCAGAAGTGTTCGTGGTGGATGTGTTTGAGGTGGTGATGGCAGAAGTGTTCGTGGTGGATGTGTTTGTGGTGGTGATGGCAGATGCGTTCGTGGTGGATGTGTTTGTGGTGGTGGTGGCAGAAGTGTTCGTGGTAGAATGTGTTTGTGGTGGTGATGGCAGAAGTGTTCGTGGTGGATGTGTTTGTGGTGGTGATGGCAGAAGTGTTCGTGGTGGATGTGTTTGTGGTGGTGATGGCAGAAGTGTTTGTGGTGGATGTGTTTGTGGTGGTGATGGCAGAAGTGTTCGTGGTGGATGTGTTTGTGGTGGTGATGGCAGAAGTGTTCGTGGTAGATGTGTTTGTGGTGGTGATGGCAGATGCGTTCGTGGTAGATGTGTTTGTGGTGGTGATGGCAGATGCGTTCGTGGTAGATGTGTTTGTGGTGGTGATGGCAGATGCGTTCGTGGTAGATGTGTTTGTGGTGGGATGGCAGATGTTTTCGTAGTGGAGTGTTCATACTTAGTCACCAACTCGTCCCACTTCTACTACCACTTTCTACTTACATCAACCTACATCTACCAGCTTCTCTTATCACCCCTCCACCACCATCTACCCGTCACCCCTTTAACCACCCTCCCCTCTCACCCACCTCAACAAGCAACATGTTGAGGGTTTGATTGGGCACTCTGTAGCGGTTGTCTTGAATCATCGCCAGTGATTTGTCGTCTTCTTCCAGATCTACGTCCTCCAAGCCTGTTGTAGTTGATGTTGTGGTTGTAGTTGTTGGTGTTGTAGTTGTTGGTGTTGTGGTTGTTGATGTTGATGTTGTGGTTGTAGTTGTTGTTGTAGTTGTTGGTGTTGTGGTGGTTGATATTGATGTTGTAGTTGTTGGTGTTGAGGTTGTTGATGTGTTGTGTTGCTGTTGTTGCTATGTTAGTTGTTAAGTCTTGTGCAGTTTTCGAGTTTGTGAAATTTAATTTTTTTTTTAAATTGTTTTTGAAAATTAAAAAACATCTAAACCTTCAACAACCACCACAACCACTAAAGCCACCACCACAACCTCCAAAACCACAACTACCAATTACTATCACTACCACAACCACCACAACAACTACTACCACCACCAAAACTACTATCACCACCACCACAACAACTACTACCACCACCACAACTACTACCACCACCACAACTACTACTATCACCACCACCACCAGCGACTTTTGAGGCACATGTATCTGACGAGGTTTGCGTTTCTGAATGCGTGCTCCCTCACCTTCCTCACAATGAGCGAATACACGAAGGAGATGATGATGATCTTCGCCGGATCGTCTATCACCATGCCTACACATGTGTGTGTGTGTGTGTGTGTTTGTGTGTGTGTGTGTGTGTGTGTGTGTGTGTGTGTGTGTGTGTGTGTGTGTGTGTGTGTGTGTGTGTGTGTGTGTGTGTGTGTGTGTGTGTGTGTGTGTGTGTGTGTGTGTGTGTGTGTGTGTATGTGTGCATATATGGAATACTCCTTGACCCATGAAAAAAGATAGGAAACAGCCAGTGAACCAGGTCCAGAACTCATCTTTCTTGAACTGCAGATAATTGTGGGGGAAGTCATCGATATTTGCTACTGTGCATAATGCAAACATTCGTAAGTCAACAACAAACAACTTACCGACAACTAACAGCCACAAACAACCATCATCATCCACGAATCGTCCCAACACAATCCACAATTCATCCCAAACACCATTTACAAACCATACAAAGATCATAGAACCACCAAACAACACACTATCACAACCACAACCTTATGAGTGCGGTAAATGACGGCCCCTGAGAAGAAGAACATGGACGTGATGGTGATGCCCCAGGCGATGATGACGAAAGGCCACGGGAAGACGCCGTTGTCGAACCTCTCTGAGCGGTACTCACTCAGGGAGTTGTCGTTGTTGCGTATGTCTGCGGGGTGTGAGGTTGGTTGTTGGGGGTGGTTGGTGGTGAGATGGTGGAGTGAG
Organism: Piscicola geometra; assembly: GCA_943735955.1. Taxonomy (NCBI): domain Eukaryota; kingdom Metazoa; phylum Annelida; class Clitellata; order Hirudinida; family Piscicolidae; genus Piscicola; species Piscicola geometra. Next base: position 6,878,843 of record OX030965.1, on the reverse strand, counting down.
AAAGTGGTGGTGAGATGGTGGAGTGAGAAAGTGGTGGTGAGATGGTGGAGTGAGAAAGTGGTGGTGAGATGGTGGAGTGAGAAAGTAGTGGTGAGATGGTGGAGTGAGAAAGTGGTGGTGAGATGGTGGAGTGAGAAAGTGGTGGTGAGATGGTGGAGTGAGAAAGTAGTGGTGAGATGGTGGAGTGAGAAAGTGGTGGTGAGATGGTGGAGTGAGAAAGTGGTGGTGAGATGGTGGAGTGAGAAAGTGGTGATGAGATGGTGGAGTGAGAAAGTAGTGGTGAGATGGTGGAGTGAGAAAGTAGTGGTGAGATGGTGGAGTGAGAAAGTGGTGGTGAGATGGTGGAGTGAGAAAGTGGTGGTGAGATGGTGGAGTGAGAAAGTGGTGGTGAGATGGTGGAGTGAGAAAGTAGTGGTGAGATGGTGGAGTGAGAAAGTGGTGGTGAGATGGTGGAGTGAGTAAGTGGTGGTGAGATGGTGGAGTGAGAAAGTGGTGGTGAGATGGTGGAGTGAGAAAGTGGTGGTGAGATGGTGGAGTGAGAAAGTGGTGGTGAGATGGTGGAGTGAGAAAGTAGTGGTGAGATGGTGGAGTGAGAAAGTGGTGGTGAGATGGTGGAGTGAGAAAGTGGTGGTGAGATGGTGGAGTGAGAAAGTGGTGGTGAGATGGTGGAGTGAGAAAGTGGTGGTGAGATGGTGGAGTGAGAAAGTGGTGGTGAGATGGTGGAGTGAGAAAGTGGTGGTGAGATGGTGGAGTGAGAAAGTGTGGTGAGATGGTGGAGTGAGAAAGTGGTGGTGAGATGGTGGAGTGAGAAGGTAGTGGTGAGATGGTGGAGTGAGAAAGTGGTGGTGAGATGGTGGAGTGAGAAAGTGGTGGTGAGATGGTGGAAGTGAGAAAGTAGTGGTGAGATGGTGGAGTGAGAAAGTGGTGGTGAGATGGTGGAGTGAGAAAGTGGTGGGGAGATGGTGGAGTGAGAAAGTAGTGGTGAGATGGTGGAGTGAGAAAGTGGTGGTGAGATGGTGGAGTGAGAAAGTAGTGGTGAGATGGTGGAGTGAGAAAGTAGTGGTGAGATGGTGGAGTGAGAAAGTAGTGGTGAGATGGTGGAGTGAGAAAGTGGTGGTGAGATGGTGGAGTGAGAAAGTGGTGGTGAGATGGTGGAGTGAGAAAGTAGTGGTGAGATGGTGGAGTGAGAAAGTGGTGGTGAGATGGTGGAGTGAGAAAGTGGTGGTGAGATGGTGGAGTGAGAAAGTGGTGGTGAGATGGTGGAGTGAGAAAGTAGTGGTGAGATGGTAGAGTGAGAAAGTGGTGGTGAGATGGTGAGTGAGAAAGTGGTGGTGAGATGGTGGAGTGAGAAAGTGGTGGTGAGATGGTGGAGTGAGAAAGTAGTGGTGAGATGGTGGAGTGAGAAAGTGGTGGTGAGATGGTGGAGTGAGAAAGTGGTGGTGAGATGGTGGAGTGAGAAAGTAGTGGTGAGATGGTGGAGTGAGAAAGTGGTGGTGAGATGGTGGAGTGAGAAAGTAGTGGTGAGATGGTGGAGTGAGAAAGTGGTGGTGAGATGGTGGAGTAAGAAAGTAGTGGTGAGATGGTGGAGTGAGAAAGTGGTGGTGAGATGGTGGAGTGAGAAAGTGGTGGTGAGATGGTGGAGTGAGAAAGTGGTGGTGAGATGGTGGAGTGAGAAAGTAGTGGTGAGATGGTGGAGTGAGAAAGTGGTGGTGAGATGGTGGAGTGAGAAAGTGGTGGTGAGATGGTGGAGTGAGAAAGTAGTGGTGAGATGGTGGAGTGAGAAAGTGGTGGTGAGATGGTGGAGTGAGAAAGTGGTGGTGAGATGGTAGAGTGAGAAAGTGGTGGTGAGATGGTGGAGTGAGAAAGTAGTGGTGAGATGGTGGAGTGAAAAAGTGGTGGTGAGATGGTGGAGTGAGAAAGTAGTGGTGAGATGGTGGAGTGAGAAAGTGGTGGTGAGATGGTGGAGTGAGAAAGTGGTGGTGAGATGGTGGAGTGAGAAAGTGGTGGTGAGATGGTGGAGTGAGAAAGTGGTGGTGAGATGGTGGAGTGAGAAAGTGGTGGTGAGATGGTAGAGTGAGAAAGTGGTGGTGAGATGGTGGAGTGAGAAAGTAGTGGTGAGATGGTGGAGTGAGAAAGTGGTGGTGAGATGGTGGAGTGAGAAAGTGGTGGTGAGATGGTGGAGTGAGAAAGTGGTGGTGAGATGGTGGAGTGAGAAAGTAGTGGTGAGATGGTGGAGTGAGAAAGTAGTGGTGAGATGGTGGAGTGAGAAAGTGGTGGTGAGATGGTGGAGTGAGAAAGTAGTGGTGAGATGGTGGAGTGAGAAAGTGGTGGTGAGATGGTGGAGTGAGAAAGTGGTGGTGAGATGGTAGAGTGAGAAAGTGGTGGTGAGATGGTGGAGTGAGAAAGTAGTGGTGAGATGGTGGAGTGAAAAAGTGGTGGTGAGATGGTGGAGTGAGAAAGTAGTGGTGAGATGGTGGAGTGAGAAAGTGGTGGTGAGATGGTGGAGTGAGAAAGTGGTGGTGAGATGGTGGAGTGAGAAAGTGGTGGTGAGATGGTGGAGTGAGAAAGTAGTGGTGAGATGGTGGAGTGAGAAAGTGGTGGTGAGATGGTGGAGTGAGAAAGTGGTGGTGAGATGGTGGAGTGAGAAAGTGGTGGTGAGATGGTGGAGTGAGAAGTGGTGAGATGGTGGAGTGAGAAAGTGGTGGTGAGATGGTGGAGTGAGAAAGTGGTGGTGAGATGGTGGAGTGAGAAAGTGGTGGTGAGATGGTGGAGTGAGAAAGTAGTGGTGAGATGGTGGAGTGAGAAAGTGGTGGTGAGATGGTGGAGTGAGAAAGTGGTGGTGAGATGGTGAAGTGAGAAAGTAGTGGTGAGATGGTGGAGTGAGAAAGTGGTGGTGAGATGGTGGAGTGAGAAAGTGGTGGGGAGATGGTGGAGTGAGAAAGTAGTGGTGAGATGGTGGAGTGAGAAAGTGGTGGTGAGATGGTGGAGTGAGAAAGTAGTGGGTGAGATGGTGGAGTGAGAAAGTAGTGGTGAGATGGTGGAGTGAGAAAGTAGTGGTGAGATGGTGGAGTGAGAAAGTGGTGGTGAGATGGTGGAGTGAGAAAGTGGTGGTGAGATGGTGGAGTGAGAAAGTAGTGGTGAGATGGTGGAGTGAGAAAGTGGTGGTGAGATGGTGGAGTGAGAAAGTGGTGGTGAGATGGTGGAGTGAGAAAGTGGTGGTGAGATGGTGGAGTGAGAAAGTAGTGGTGAGATGGTAGAGTGAGAAAGTGGTGGTGAGATGGTGGAGTGAGAAAGTGGTGGTGAGATGGTGGAGTGAGAAAGTAGGTGGTGAGATGGTGGAGTGAGAAAGTAGTGGTGAGATGGTGGAGTGAGAAAGTGGTGGTGAGATGGTGGAGTGAGAAAGTGGTGGTGAGATGGTGGAGTGAGAAAGTAGTGGTGAGATGGTGGAGTGAGAAAGTGGTGGTGAGATGGTGGAGTGAGAAAGTAGTGGTGAGATGGTGGAGTGAGAAAGTGGTGGTGAGATGGTGGAGTGAGAAGTAGTGGTGAGATGGTGGAGTGAGAAAGTGGTGGTGAGATGGTGGAGTGAGAAAGTGGTGGTGAGATGGTGGAGTGAGAAAGTGGTGGTGAGATGGTGGAATGAGAAAGTAGTGGTGAGATGGTGGAGTGAGAAAGTGGTGGTGAGATGGTGGAGTGAGAAAGTGGTGGTGAGATGGTGGAGTGAGAAAGTAGTGGTGAGATGGTGGAGTGAGAAAGTGGTGGTGAGATGGTGGAGTGAGAAAGTGGTGGTGAGATGGTAGAGTGAGAAAGTGGTGGTGAGATGGTGGAGTGAGAAAGTAGTGGTGAGATGGTGGAGTGAGAAAAGTGGTGGTGAGATGGTGGAGTGAGAAAGTAGTGGTGAGATGGTGGAGTGAGAAAGTGGTGGTGAGATGGTGGAGTGAGAAAGTGGTGGTGAGATGGTGGAGTGAGAAAGTGGTGGTGAGATGGTGGAGTGAGAAAGTGGTGGTGAGATGGTGGAGTGAGAAAGTTGTGGTGAGATGGTAGAGTGAGAAAGTGGTGGTGAGATGGTGGAGTGAGAAAGTAGTGGTGAGATGGTGGAGTGAGAAAGTGGTGGTGAGATGGTGGAGTGAGAAAGTGGTGGTGAGATGGTGGAGTGAGAAAGTGGTGGTGAGATGGTGGAGTGAGAAAGTAGTGGTGAGATGGTGGAGTGAGAAAGTAGTGGTGAGATGGTGGAGTGAGAAAGTGGTGGTGAGATGGTGGAGTGAGAAAGTAGTGGTGAGATGGTGGAGTGAGAAAGTGGTGGTGAGATGGTGGAGTGAGAAAGTGGTGGTGAGATGGTAGAGTGAGAAAGTGGTGGTGAGATGGTGGAGTGAGAAAGTAGTGTGAGATGGTGGAGTGAAAAAGTGGTGGTGAGATGGTGGAGTGAGAAAGTAGTGGTGAGATGGTGGAGTGAGAAAGTGGTGGTGAGATGGTGGAGTGAGAAAGTGGTGGTGAGATGGTGGAGTGAGAAAGTGGTGGTGAGATGGTGGAGTGAGAAAGTGGTGGTGAGATGGTGGAGTGAGAAAGTGGTGGTGAGATGGTAGAGTGAGAAAGTGGTGGTGAGATGGTGGAGTGAGAAAGTAGTGGTGAGATGGTGGAGTGAGAAAGTGGTGGTGAGATGGTGGAGTGAGAAAGTGGTGGTGAGATGGTGGAGTGTGAAAGTGGTGGTGAGATGGTGGAGTGAGAAAGTGGTGGTGAGATGGTAGGAGTGAGAAAGTGGTGGTGAGATGGTGGAGTGAGAAAGTAGTGGTGAGATGGTGGAGTGAGAAAGTTGTGGTGAGATGGTGGAGTGAGAAAGTGGTGGTGAGATGGTGGAGTGAGAAAGTGGTGGTGAGATGGTGGAGTGAGAAAGTAGTGGTGAGATGGTGGAGTGAGAAAGTGGTGGTGAGATGGTGGAGTGAGAAAGTGGTGGTGAGATGGTGGAGTGAGAAAGTGGTGGTGAGATGGTGGAGTGAGAAAGTGGTGGTGAGATGGTGGAGTGAGAAAGTGGTGGTGAGATGGT
>OX030965.1:6829002-6873605 GCA_943735955.1 Piscicola geometra | reverse complement strand
TGGTGGTGAGATGGTGGAGTGAGAAGTGGTGGTGAGATGGTGGAGTGAGAAGTGGTGGTGAGATGGTGGAGTGAGAAAGTGGTGGTGAGATGGTGGAGTGAGAAAGTAGTGGTGAGATGGTGGAGTGAGAAAGTGGTGGTGAGATGGTGGAGTGAGAAAGTGGTGGTGAGATGGTGGAGTGAGAAAGTGGTGGTGAGATGGTGGAGTGAGAAAGTGGTGGTGAGATGGTGGAGTGAGAAAGTGGTGGTGAGATGGTGGAGTGAGAAAGTGGTGGTGAGATGGTGGAGTGAGAAAGTGGTGGTGAGATGTGGAGTGAGAAGTGGTGGTGAGATGGTGGAGTGAGAAAGTGTGGTGAGATGGTGGAGAAAGTGGTGGTGAGATGGTGGAGTGAGAAAGTGGTGGTGAGATGGTGGAGTGAGAAAGTGGTGATGAGATGGTGGAGTGAGAAAGTAGTGGTGAGATGGTGGAGTGAGAAAGTAGTGGTGAGATGGTGGAGTGAGAAAGTAGTTGGTGAGATGGTGGAGTGAGAAAGTGGTGGTGAGATGGTGGAGTGAGAAAGTGGTGGTGAGATGGTGGAGTGAGAAAGTGGTGATGAGATGGTGGAGTGAGAAAGTAGTGGTGAGATGGTGGAGTGAGAAAGTAGTGGTGAGATGGTGGAGTGAGAAAGTAGTGGTGAGATGGTGGAGTGAGAAAGTAGTGGTGAGATGGTGGAGTGAGAAAGTAGTGGTGAGATGGTGGAGTGAGAAAGTGGTGGTGAGATGGTGGAGTGAGAAAGTAGTGGTGAGATGGTGGAGTGAGAAAGTGGTGGTGAGATGGTGGAGTGAGAAAGTGGTGGTGAGATGGTGGAGTGAGAAAGTGGTGGTGAGATGGTGGAGTGAAAAGAGGTGGTGAGATGGTGGAGTGAGAAAGTGGTGGTGAGATGGTGGAGTGAGAAAGTAGTGGTGAGATGGTGGAGTGAGAAAGTGGTGGTGAGATGGTGGAGTGAGAAAGTAGTGGTGAGATGGTGGAGTGAGAAAGTGGTGGTGAGATGGTGGAGTGAGAAAGTGGTGGTGAGATGGTGGAGTGAGAAAGTGGTGGTGAGATGGTGGAGTGAGAAAGTGGTGGTGAGATGGTGGAGTGAGAAAGTAGTGGTGAGATGGTGGAGTGAGAAAGTGGTGGTGAGATGGTGGAGTGAGAAAGTGGTGGTGAGATGGTGGAGTGAGAAGTGGTGGTGAGATGGTGGAGTGAGAAAGTGGTGGTGAGATGGTGGAGTGAGAAAGTGGTGGTGAGATGGTGGAGTGAGAAAGTAGTGGTGAGATGGTGGAGTGAGAAAGTGGTGGTGAGATGGTGGAGTGAGAAAGTAGTGGTGAGATGGTGGAGTGAGAAAGTGGTGGTGAGATGGTGGAGTGAGAAAGTGGTGGTGAGATGGTGGAGTGAGAAAGTGGTGGTGAGATGGTGGAGTGAGAAAGTGGTGGTGAGATGGTGGAGTGAGAAAGTGGTGGTGAGATGGTGGAGTGAGAAAGTGGTGGTGAGATGGTGGAGTGAGAAAGTGGTGGTGAGATGGTGGAGTGAGAAAGTAGTGGTGAGATGGTGGAGTGAGAAAGTGGTGGTGAGATGGTGGAGTGAGAAAGTGGTGGTGAGATGGTGGAGTGAGAAAGTAGTGGTGAGATGGTGGAGTGAGAAAGTGGTGGTGAGATGGTGGAGTGAGAAAGTGGTGGTGAGATGGTGGAGTGAGAAAGTGGTGATGAGATGGTGGAGTGAGAAAGTAGTGGTGAGATGGTGGAGTGAGAAAGTAGTGGTGAGATGGTGGAGTGAGAAAGTAGTGGTGAGATGGTGGAGTGAGAAAGTAGTGGTGAGATGGTGGAGTGAGAAAGTAGTGGTGAGATGGTGGAGTGAGAAAGTGGTGGTGAGATGGTGGAGTGAGAAAGTAGTGGTGAGATGGTGGAGTGAGAAAGTGGTGGTGAGATGGTGGAGTGAGAAAGTGGTGGTGAGATGGTGGAGTGAGAAAGTGGTGGTGAGATGGTGGAGTGAGAAAGAGGTGGTGAGATGGTGGAGTGAGAAAGTGGTGGTGAGATGGTGGAGTGAGAAAGTAGTGGTGAGATGGTGGAGTGAGAAAGTGGTGGTGAGATGGTGGAGTGAGAAAGTAGTGGTGAGATGGTGGAGTGAGAAAGTGGTGGTGAGATGGTGGAGTGAGAAAGTGGTGGTGAGATGGTGGAGTGAGAAAGTGGTGGTGAGATGGTGGAGTGAGAAAGTGGTGGTGAGATGGTGGAGTGAGAAAGTAGTGGTGAGATGGTGGAGTGAGAAAGTGGTGGTGAGATGGTGGAGTGAGAAAGTGGTGGTGAGATGGTGGAGTGAGAAAGTGGTGGTGAGATGGTGGAGTGAGAAAGTGGTGGTGAGATGGTGGAGTGAGAAAGTGGTGGTGAGATGGTGGAGTGAGAAAGTAGTGGTGAGATGGTGGAGTGAGAAAGTGGTGGTGAGATGGTGGAATGAGAAAGTAGTGGTGAGATGGTGGAGTGAGAAAGTGGTGGTGAGATGGTGGAGTGAGAAAGTGGTGGTGAGATGGTGGAGTGAGAAAGTGGTGGTGAGATGGTGGAGTGAGAAAGTGGTGGTGAGATGGTGGAGTGAGAAAGTGGTGGTGAGATGGTGGAGTGAGAAAGTGGTGGTGAGATGGTGGAGTGAGAAAGTGGTGGTGAGATGGTGGAGTGAGAAAGTGGTGGTGAGATGGTGGAGTGAGAAAGTGGTGGTGAGATGGTGGAGTGAGAAAGTGGTGGTGAGATGGTGGAGTGAGAAAGTAGTGGTGAGATGGTGGAGTGAGAAAGTGGTGGTGAGATGGTGGAGTGAGAAAGTGGTGGTGAGATGGTGGAGTGAGAAAGTGGTGGTGAGATGGTGGAGTGAGAAAGTGGTGGTGAGATGGTGGAGTGAGAAAGTGGTGGTGAGATGGTGGAGTGAGAAAGTGGTGGTGAGATGGTGGAGTGAGAAAGTGGTGGTGAGATGGTGGAGTGAGAAAGTAGTGGTGAGATGGTGGAGTGAGAAAGGGGTGGTGAGATGGTGGAGTGAGAAAGTGGTGGTGAGATGGTGGAGTGAGAAAGTAGTGGTGAGATGGTGGAGTGAGAAAGGGGTGGTGAGATGGTGGAGTGAGAAAGTGGTGGTGAGATGGTGGAGTGAGAAAGTGGTGGTGAGATGGTGGAGTGAGAAAGTAGTGGTGAGATGGTGGAGTGAGAAAGTGGTGGTGAGATGGTGGAGTGAGAAAGTGGTGGTGAGATGGTGGAGTGAGAAAGTAGTGGTGAGATGGTGGAGTGAGAAAGTAGTGGTGAGATGGTGGAGTGAGAAAGTGGTGGTGAGATGGTGGAGTGAGAAAGTGGTGGTGAGATGGTGGAGTGAGAAAGTGGTGGTTAGATGGTGGAGTGAGAAAGTGGTGGTGAGATGGTGGAGTGAGAAAGTAGTGGTGAGATGGTGGAGTGAGAAAGTAGTGGTGAGATGGTGGAGTGAGAAAGTGGTGGTGAGATGGTGGAGTGAGAAAGTGGTAGTGAGATGGTGGAGTGAGAAAGTGGTGGTGAGATGGTGGAGTGAGAAAGTAGTGGTGAGATGGTGGAGTGAGAAAGTAGTGGTGAGATGGTGGAGTGAGAAAGTGGTGGTGAAATAGTGGAGTGAGAAAGTGGTGGTGAGATGGTGGAGTGAGAAAGTGGTGGTGAGATGGTGGAGTGAGAAAGTAGTGGTGAGATGGTGGAGTGAGAAAGTGGTGGTGAGATGGTGGAGTGAGAAAGTGGTGGTGAGATGGTGGAGTGAGAAAGTGGTGGTGAGATGGTGGAGTGAGAAAGTGGTGGTGAGATGGTGGAGTGAGAAAGTGGTGGTGAGATGGTGGAGTGAGAAAGTAGTGGTGAGATGGTGGAGTGAGAAAGTAGTGGTGAGATGGTGGAGTGAGAAAGTGGTGGTGAGATGGTGGAGTGAGAAAGTGGTGGTGAGATGGTGGAGTGAGAAAGTGGTGGTGAGATGGTGGAGTGAGAAAGTGGTGGTGAGATGGTGGAGTGAGAAAGTGGTGGTGAGATGGTGGAGTGAGAAAGTGGTGGTGAAATGGTGGAGTGAGAAAGTGGTGGTGAGATGGTGGAGTGAGAAAGTGGTGGTGAGATGGTGGAGTGAGAAAGTAGTGGTGAGATGGTGGAGTGAGAAAGTGGTGGTGAGATGGTGGAGTGAGAAAGTGGTGGTGAGATGGTGGAGTGAGAAAGTGGTGGTGAGATGGTGGAGTGAGAAAGTGGTGGTGAGATGGTGGAGTGAGAAAGTGGTGGTGAGATGGTGGAGTGAGAAAGTAGTGGTGAGATGGTGGAGTGAGAAAGTGGTGGTGAGATGGTGGAGTGAGAAAGTGGTGGTGAGATGGTGGAGTGAGTAAGTGGTGGTGAGATGGTGGAGTGAGAAAGTGGTGGTGAGATGGTGGAGTGAGAAAGTGGTGGTGAGATGGTAGAGTGAGAAAGTGGTGGTGAGATGGTGGAGTGAGAAAGTGGTGGTGAGATGGTGGAGTGAGAAAGTGGTGGTGAGATGGTGGAGTGAGAAAGTGGTGGTGAGATGGTGGAGTGAGAAAGTAGTGGTGAGATGGTGGAGTGAGAATGTGGTGGTGAGATGGTGGAGTGAGAAAGTAGTGGTGAGATGGTGGAGTGAGAAAGTGGTGGTGAGATGGTGGAGTGAGAAAGTGGTGGTGAGATGGTGGAGTGAGAAAGTAGTGGTGAGATGGTGGAGTGAGAAAGTAGTGGTGAGATGGTGGAGTGAGAAAGTGGTGGTGAGATGGTGGAGTGAGAAAGTGGTGGTGAGATGGTGGAGTGAGAAAGTGGTGGTGAGATGGTGGAGTGAGAAAGTGGTGGTGAGATGGTGGAGTGAGAAAGTGGTGGTGAGATGGTGGAGTGAGAAAGTGGTGGTGAGATGGTGGAGTGAGAAAGTGGTGGTGAGATGGTGGAGTGAGAAAGTGGTGGTGAGATGGTGGAGTGAGAAAGTGGTGGTGAGATGGTGGAGTGAGAAAGTAGTGGTGAGATGGTGGAGTGAGAAAGTGGTGGTGAGATGGTGGAGAGAGAAAGTAGTGGTGAGATGGTGGAGTGAGAAAGTGGTGGTGAGATGGTGGAGTGAGAAAGAAGTGGTGAGATGGTGGAGTGAGAAAGTGGTGGTGAGATGGTAGAGTGAGAAAGTGGTGGTGAGATGGTGGAGTGAGAAAGTAGTGGTGAGATGGTGGAGTGAGAAAGTGGTGGTGAGATGGTGGAGTGAGAAAGTGGTGGTGAGATGGTGGAGTGAGAAAGTAGTGGTGAGATGGTGGAGTGAGAAAGTGGTGGTGAGATGGTGGAGTGAGAAAGTGGTGGTGAGATGGTGGAGTGAGAAAGTGGTGGTGAGATGGTGGAGTGAGAAAGTGGTGGTGAGATGGTGGAGTGAGAAAGTAGTGGTGAGATGGTGGAGTGAGAAAGTGGTGGTGAGATGGTGGAGTGAGAAAGTGGTGGTGAGATGGTGGAGTGAGTAAGTGGTGGTGAGATGGTGGAGTGAGAAAGTGGTGGTGAGATGGTGGAGTGAGAAAGTAGTGGTGAGATGGTAGAGTGAGAAAGTGGTGGTGAGATGGTGGAGTGAGAAAGTGGTGGTGAGATGGTGGAGTGAGAAAGTGGTGGTGAGATGGTGGAGTGAGAAAGTGGTGGTGAGATGGTGGAGTGAGAAAGTGGTGGTGAGATGGTGGAGTGAGAAAGTAGTGGTGAGATGGTGGAGTGAGAAAGTGGTGGTGAGATGGTGGAGTGAGAAAGTGGTGGTGAGATGGTGGAGTGAGAAAGTGGTGGTGAGATGGTGGAGTGAGAAAGTGGTGGTGAGATGGTGGAGTGAGAAAGTGGTGGTGAGATGGTGGAGTGAGAAAGTGGTGGTGAGATGGTGGAGTGAGAAAGTAGTGGTGAGATGGTGGAGTGAGAAAGTGGTGGTGAGATGGTGGAGTGAGAAAGTGGTGGTGAGATGGTGGAGTGAGAAAGTGGTGGTGAGATGGTGGAGTGAGAAAGTGGTGGTGAGATGGTGGAGTGAGAAAGTGGTGGTGAGATGGTGGAGTGAGAAAGTGGTGGTGAGATGGTGGAGTGAGAAAGTAGTGGTGAGATGGTGGAGTGAGAAAGTAGTGGTGAGATGGTGGAGTGAGAAAGTGGTGGTGAGATGGTGGAGTGAAAAAGTGGTGGTGAGATGGTGGAGTGAGAAAGTGGTGGTGAGATGGTGGAGTGAGAAAGTGGTGGTGAGATGGTGGAGTGAGAAAGTGGTGGTGAGATGGTGGAGTGAGAAAGTGGTGGTGAGATGGTGGAGTGAGAAAGTGGTGGTGAGATGGTGGAGTGAGAAAGTGGTGGTGAGATGGTGGAGTGAGAAAGTGGTGGTGAGATGGTGGAGTGAGAAAGTGGTGGTGAGATGGTGGAGTGAGATTCGAGGATTGATGGAATTTTAGTGTAGACTGCGTCGAAAAACAATGTTCAAACAAATTTTTGAAACCTCAACACGTTTCTTCCATCCCTTTCTAACCGACTGGCGTGTAGAAGACCTGCTTCCAGGATCCTTCGTCGATGTTGTAGATGTCCTGTCTGCCAGAGGGACTTCTCACCCGTTGGAAGGACGGCTGACTTTCCAGAGAATTGATTTGGTAAGCGAGGTTACTGACGCCTGGATCGATTCTGCTCGAGGCTTCAACATTTCCAACGAGAGCCGGCGCTTTGTGACCGCTCTTGCCCGGTGGATTGCTGGCGCGGTCGGCTATGGCACCATGTGAAGCCAGTTTCTTCCCGAAGAATGGAAGAACGTCCGCTGAGGCCATCAGTGTGTGAAGGGAGGGGAGACTGCTCGAGGCGGTGATGGAGGGTTGTTCGTTGGAGGATTGGTCTTTTGACAAGCTCTCCTCCGGGATGAGTCGGTTGTTCTCGTCGTCGTCGTCAGGGTTGTTGCCAATGCCCAGTCGGTAGATGTCCCTCACCAGCTCAAACCACTCTTTGGGGAGCACCTGTGGAGCAGTGAAGTCCAAGCGGTTTTGACCCGTGAAAGATTTTTGGTTAGAAAAATGTTTGTCATCAATATTATTTCTATCCTTCTAATCATGAAAACCACAACACACACATCCAATCACAAAACAACCACAACTCTTCACACAACAACCACAACCCATCGCACAACAACCACAACTCATCCCACAACAACCACAACTCATCACACAACAACCACAACTCTTCACACAACAACCACAACCCATCGCACGACAACCACAACCCACCACACGACAACCACAACCCACCACACGACACTCATCCCACCAACGTTGTTGCTGAGGTTGCTGTTGTAGATGGCGGCGATTTCGTCGTTGTTGTTGTTGCTCGAGTCTTTTGGACTGGCTGAAATGTACTCGTTTTTCATGAGGGTTTCCTGGTAGGAGGTGCGGGTCAGTTCTTTTGCCTGTTCCAGCAGGTGCAAGAGGAACATTTTGGAGTGGGAACTCTCGTGCGAGGCAACGCTTGGAGACTGTGGTGTTGTTGTGGTGTTGTGGCTTGGTTGGTTGGTTGAAAGTTGGTTTTTGTGGGCAGGAAGAGAGTGGGTTGTTTTAGTTGGTGGGTGGGTGTGGGTGCGGGGAGTTGTGGGTGGGTTAGACCTTCTCCTCTCAGTACCCCACCAACACCATCATCCCACCCATCCCATCCATCCCACCCATCCCACCCATCCAACCCATCCCATCCATTCCACCCATCCCACCCATCCCATCCATCCCATCCATTCCACCCATCCCACCCATCCCATCCATCCCATCCATCCCATCCATCCCATCCATCCCATCCATCCCACCCATCCCACCCATCCCACCCATCCTACCCATCCCACTCATCCCATCCATCCCATCCATCCCATCCATCCCACCTGCTTTGGATTTTTCATCGCCAGTCGTCGATTTGTAGCAATGTCCTTCCTGAGCCTCCAGTCCAAGATTATCCCGATCTTCCTCTTCCTCCTCCTCACTGACTGTGTCGAGAGGTTGATGGTGATAATGATTATGATGATGATGGTAATGATGATGATGATGATGATGATGATGGTGATGATGATAGTGATGATGATGATTATGGGTGAAGATTGCTGATGATGATGATGATGATACCTGGAACATCACTTCGATTCCAGTGGTGACTGGGAACATCACCAGAGTACAATAGAAAGCTGTATGGGAGGATGAGGGCATGATGATGATGGTGGTGATGATGGTATTGACGATGAGGATGATGGTGAGGACAATGATAATGACGAATTGATTAGTAAATTTTATTATTTAAACCTCATCAATTATATTCTAACGATTAGTCAAAAAAAAACAACCTTAAACACACACACAAAAAGACACAAACCAGCTTGAATTCTTTCCATCGAGAACATCAACCTCCCAATCGACTTTTTCTGCACCTCGCTGTTGCTGTTATCGTTCAGGAAGATGAGGTTGCACATGAGGTAGCCGAGGAGGAGGTTCATGCAGACGCCGACCCTCTCGAAGCGGGTGAAGCGAGAGGTGGGTGGGCTGAGGAAGATCGAGAAGAGCGTGTGGTTATCCGTGAAGTTTCTGACGAATTTTGATTTTATTTTAATATTTATAAATTCTAATTTTTTATTTTATTGTATTTTCTTTTTCTTTTTAAGTCTTTAAAATTTTTTCAATTGAATTCATAATAGCACTTTATTTTTTAAATTAAGTTTTACAATTTGATTTATGTGCTAGAGACAAGTACCTGGACGTGTTGTAGGTGATGAGGTAGCGGATGTTGAGTGTGGTCTTCTTTGAGGCCACCTGCAACATTCCAAAGTGAAGAAGAGGCTTTAATAGGGCACAAACTCATCCTACTTCAAATCTACATCTTCCCATTCCACTTTTTCAATCACTCTCATTTCTACCTATCTATCGATTTCTCTCACTTCCACTCTCCATTCAACATTCACCCCATCACTTTTGGCCCACTCTCTCCCCCTTTTCTCTTTTTAATACCCTTCCCCACTCACCCACCCTTCCTCCACCCTCTCCCCCCTCCACCCCTCCTCCACCCTCTCCCTCCTCCTCCTCCACCTCATCCCACCCACCTGGAACATCTTGAGGACAATCTCGTTCTTGAAGAGGTTGTGCCCCACCCAGGCGTTGCTCAGGAAGTAGTAGATCTTCTTCGACTGCAGGTCAGCTATCGCCGTCCAACTCACGAACCTTGTAATAGTATTTAGAGGCATTGTAGTACTTAGAAATCTGAGTAACTTTTAAGTTAGGAAGTATTCGGAACTTTTGATAAATTAAGCGTCAAAAAATATTGTTTTTTTATTAAAATGTATTTTGAACGAATATTATTTAAAAAAATTATCTTTCTCTGATTCGCTCTTTAATGAAATCATCACCATCATCATCACCATCATCATCATCATCATGACCCACCACGCGGGACTTTTTCCAGTGTTGTAGTGCCAAAACTTCAAAGCCACCAAGTCGCCCAAGCTTTCCCGCGTTCTCATCAGGAAAATGTTCGTCTGCAAGCGCTGTAGCACCTATGTATATATATATATATATATATATATATGTGTGTGTGTGTGTGTGTGTGTGTGTTTGTGTCGGTGTTTATGTGTATGTTTGTGTGTGTATTCGTGTGTGTGCTTGTGTGTGTGTGTGTTTGTGTAAGTGTGTGTGTGTGGAAACTTACGAGAAACTTTTGGCAGTGCAGGTGGTGAGAGGCGCTGATGCCTTGAGTGCCTGTCAAGTTGAAGAAGACGTTCGACGTGGTTCCAGAATTCAGCCTGCCACCTGTTGATTATTATTAAGTTACTAGCCAATTTGAAGGCTTTCAAAGCCTGATACTACATTAAAATCTAAATAATGGGATAATTATCAATAAATAATTAGATAGTCAGTCACTTCACCCACCAGTCTTGACGATCACCAGGTATATGAACTTGCTCCTGGCCGAGTTGTCAGCCAAGTCTATCGGCATGCGCTGAAGGAACAATTAATTAATTATTTTAACTATATTTAATTATCTTAAATATTTTTTAAAAATCATTGGTTATATCAAAATGTTTATTTTCTAATTTAAATTTAACAACCATGATTTTGACGGTTTTATCTTTGATCTTGGCCCATATGCCCAGCATGAAGAAGATATTCCAGATGAGAATCACCAACACGAAAGCCCACAGGTTCGAATCCGCCAGATAGTGCTTAAGGTCTGCGTAGAAGGCATTCAGACCAGCCCTTCCATTGAACTGCCCGTAGAAAAGTGTCGTTTTAATGTTGTATTATAATGAAATTTAAATACGCTCATTAAAAAATTTCTAGCTATATGCTGGTAAAAAATGACCCTCCTAGCGTAATTTGTTCAAAATATTTGTGTGGGATTTAAAGCCCACGCCAATCTCCCCGCTGGTTTTAGTGGAGAATATGTTCATGCTTACATATGATAAAAGGTTTTCTGAAATTTTACTATAAGTTTGATTGCTTGCTTGTCTTTTCACTCTGGGTCGATAAAGACCATACGTCAAGAGTTGTACATTTCCAAAACAGTGGCATATTATCTTCACATCATCTCTTGTTATCACTAGTTCTGTCTGTGAAGATTATAAAATGAGTTTGGCATTGTGTGCTTGGTTTTGACTTAACAATTACCTGACAGTTTTCAAGACTCCAAGCGTCTTTGAAAGTACTTTTTGACATACACTTGTAAGAGGAAAGGTGGTTGACGTCCATTCCACTTCGTCTTTTCAATACGAACTTGGAAATAAGTTGAAATCAAGTTTTAATATTATAAATACTAATAATTAATTTTAATAGAGTTTGTTAACTGTATAAAAAGAGACTTTGTAACTTTTCAGCTGGTTTGAATAATCTCCTTGAGCATCTAATAAAAGTGTCATAGAATTGTTTGACGACTCAGAAATCAGAGCTGCCTGCCAATTTAAATGTCATTTTAAATATGATAAATACTGGATTTATATTTTTAAAATTAAATGGAAAGTAAAACTCACAAAAGTTGGAAGTTTTCCATCTAAGACCACTTTCACCAAATCACCTGGAACTTTCATGCCACCAAGCACCAACTCCTTCAAAGGCTTCAACCACAACTTAGCATTCTCAAAGTCTAAGACTTCAGTCGCCGCAAAGAACTTGCCACAAGAAGCACATTGCAGTGCGAATGCCCGCATGCAGTTTTTCTGATTTGCAACACAAATTCATGTAAAGATGATGTTCGATGAGTGATTGACAAAACACAAATTTTCTTTGAAACATCACAACTAAAACCATTTTGCAATTTTGAAACGCATGAAAGAACAATATAACAAGGTGAAGAAACAAAACTAGAAATGAACAGCAGAATTGAGGTGATGAAACACGACTACCTTGAAGTGCCCTGTAGAATAATGCACGCAAGCAAGACTCAGATCCATGAGGGAGCTAAATTTATTAATTATACCGTAAAATATATAAGAGACGCTCGTATTTGTTGCATTCCATTTATAGGCCATAGCAATAAAGATAGAAAATATGAATCATAATAGATATATTACTGCAAGTAAGACTGGAAAATGGCGGAAGGTGGTGAAAGAGGGCTATTCAGCAATGGAAGCACCATCTTGGTGAGGTGGTTGGCGGGAAATGACTCCAGCATTTGAGCAAAAAACTCATCGTGATTTGGATGAATCTTCTTATTGCAGTTGATGACTCTCTTGAACGAAGACATCAACTCATTGCCGCCTTCAACGTCGTCTGACGTCTGCAACAGTAACAGGCCTATTCTATCCAGCACCTGTATGTTACATTGTTAAAATGTAACAATGACTTTGAAAAAGAGACTAGCAAATTGACATATTTTTCTGAACACACCTGCTTGGATACGTGGGCGACAGAAGAGTTTTGCGGGGATTCCTCTATTATAACAACTAATCTCTTGATCAATTCTGTGCTCTTCTTGAAGGAATCCTGAAGACTATCTTTACTATTTTGTCTTTGACTTTCTCTATGAGACTTGACCGATTTTTCAGAATTTGGTCTTCTTTCGAAAGAGTACGAAGGCATTGGTTGTTTGGGAGGGAAACGCTTATAAGCATCATCATCATCTTCGTCATCATCTTTTCTATGCAACCACCTGTACTTATCCATGTAACTCTCCCATCCACATATCTTAACCTTATTCTCTTCCTCATCTTCTTTCCTCTTTTTCTCTTCTTCTTCTTCATCAGTGTCATAGAATGCTAAGCCAGCGTCTTCGTAAGAATGTTTTTTTGTGACTTCTTCCACCACCTCTTTGGCTTCTGGAGGATTATCATTGGGAACAACAGAAGGATCAGAAACAACTTGCTCATACGTTGAGGCGGCTTCTACAGGAGTCTCGTCTGGTGGGGATTCTGGTGGTGGGTTTTTCTTGTTTTTGCTTCCTTTCCCTCCTTCAACAGCTTCATCATTGACATCATTATCGCCTTTAAAGTGCGTTTTTAAATTACTTTCATTTCCAATTTTTGTACTTATCGTCTTTTGAGCTTCATCTTGAAGATTATCACGGTTTTGATATTTTTCACCAAACCGATTTCCAAATATGTTTTCACAAATGATGAAGTCAACCTCCTCTATAAATCTCCTTATTTCATCTTGGAACTTTATCGACTGAGTTCGATTCACTTCGGTCCTTAACGTCTGAAATTTTATTTGTTAACATTTTGAAATTTAAAATCAATTAATTTTAATTTTTTTATTATTATTATTTTTAAATGTAACTTACTTGAAGGGGACTGTTGTAGAAAGATTCGTATACCTTGTGCGAAAAAGTTGATGAAATTAGTAAAAAAAGAAAAATTATAATTCTTTTAAACAAAACCATTTAAATTCGTTAGCAGTAGAGTTTCATAATTTAAAGTTTAAATGGCGGAATCGTTTTACGTATCAGAAGAATCTAAGTTATTTGGATATTAAATAAATTTTACAACTGATTTTTATATAAATTTAATTTTTCAAAAGAAAAATTTATAAAACATTGTTATAGTTTAATTTTTCAATTTTAATACATGTTTTTAAACTTTGTTTACTTTTATAATTTTATCAAACTTTTAACACTGTATTTAACTCATTCGCGGAGTTTTAGAATTCATCATTTATTAGATTTTTTCTACGTCAGAATAACATTTAAATTTTTTTTCAAGATTGAACAACTTCATTTGAAACTCAGAGAAAGTCCAAGATATTAGCCTGAGTTATTGGCTAAAATATGGAGACAAGTACATTGGCTCCCTCAAACCAAACAGCCACTCACTGCATCCATGGGTCGCTCACAGGACCACTGGGCATTTTTGTTCAAGCTTCTCTAGCCGCTATCGCATTCAGTGCCTTAATAGGTAAATCAAACTATTTTAATGTCATATGGATCTATATTATGGAATATATACTTTTTTATTGTATTAATTTTTTTCCTCATTTTTTTCCACAGTGAAACGTTATTGTGAGCCATTAAAAACACGAAGGCCTTGGAAAACATGGTGAGTTAGAATAGCTCAACAAATATTACTTTGAAAATTTAATAAAAAATCGATTAGTCATTAATCTTTAATGCTGTTTAAATTTTCAAAGGTGGTTAGACACCTCAAAACAAGCAGTAGGAGCAGGCGTTATCCACACAGCAAACGTCTACCTCTCTGAGGCTCTCTTCAGTGGAGATCCATGCACTTGGTTGGTGAGGCGGCTGAAAAGCAGCCAATTCTTCATCGCTTTTGAAATCTCAAAATTGAAAATTAAATTTATTGAAAATTTTAATTATATTTTTAATTAATAATCTTTCCAAAAAAGCAACCCACATCCCCCTTTTTGCTTCTGCAGGTACATAATTAGTTTCATGCTAGACTCAACCATAGGGTTGTTCTTCATCTGCGTGTGTTTGAAGGTGTGCTTGTGGGTGATTGTCAGAAAGAACTATCGAATGCTGCTCTTTGGAAACTATGGTAAACTATTTTTAGTATTGATGATAATGATGATGGGGATGATAATGATGATGATGATGATGGAGATGCTGATGATGATCATTCCTCTCCCATCCTTCCATCTTACCACCACCACAACTCTACCCACTCACAGACCCACCCCTGGCTTGCACTTGCTGGTTCTACCAATGCATCATTTACGTCTTGGTGATTGTGGTCGAGAAGGTCTTGATCACCCTACTGACTCTTCTGCCCTTCTGGACCAAGGTGCATGGCTGAGGGGGGTGTGATGATGGGGGGGAGGGGTGTTAGGGATTTAGGGGTTTGATATATTTTCAATTTTTACTATTTTTTGGCTTTTCGCTTCTTTGAATATGTTAGCAAATAATTATTCTTACATCATTCTAACCATCGTTATCAATATTAATTACATCACCGCCATCATCATCATCACCACCATTCTCATAACCATCATCACTTACATCATCATCACTATCATCATCATCATCACCACCATCATCATAACCACCAGCATCATCACTACCTTCACCACCACCATCATCATCATCACCACCACCAGCTCTCCTCTTGGATGTTGTCAGCCACTTCGAATGCAGCGCTTGAACTCTTCCTCGTGATGTTCCTCGTGCCTTTGGTCGTCAATGTAGGGGGGGGGGGGTGATGATGATGATCATGTTGATGATGATGATGATGATGATGGGGGTGGTGATGATGATGATGGTTGGCTAGATCACTTTTCAAAATGAAAGTTGTTTCAAATATTATAGCTTGTCTTTCAACCTGAGCATTTTCCCCTTTCACCACAACCATCACCTTCTATCATGCATCCCACACCCCTTCTCATCTTACCCACCCCTTTTACCATCCATCCCACACCCCTTCCCCCCATCACGACAGGCTTTCATCTTCTGGGTGACAGACAACTACCTCAAACTCCACCACCACCACGCCTCCTCCCCCTCCACAAACCACCACCGACACTACCATCTTTTCAATGATGCTGAGGAAGAAGAGGCGGATGTTGATGCTAGTAATGATCCCACTACGGCCCGCATGGCGGGAAATGGAAGGAAGAATTGTTTCGTCATGCATGAAAGAACAACCGGTGGTGGTGGTGGTGGTAATGATGCTGCTGCTGCTGATAATGATGACGACGACGATGATGATGATACTAAGACGATCGTTGACAATTTACTATAGTATTTTCAAGTAATTCAAATCAGGAATGCAAATCACGTCTAAACTCTTACATTATACTTTCTCTACAACCACACAGCTTTATTTTATTTTCAATATTTAATTTAACTTTTATACGATTTTCGGTTCTTTGCCATTTTGGGTCTGTTCAACTTGACTTTACTCAAATTTTAAAATTATCGCCTTCAGTAGTCTTGTTCGTTACAGGGGTGCTCAAGATTATTCCAAGGTTATTGACAAACCCTTTATCATTTCTTCTTTTTCATTCCTTCACTCTCATCCACCATGTTTTCTCAACCTTATTCCATCCATCCTTCTCCAGCATTATCAATGTGGTTACTTTATTCACACACCTCCACCACAACCCTTCTAATTCTCTATGTTTTTCTATACTTATTTATTCGTATTAAAATAGTTATTTATTTTTTTAAAATACAATAATATATATATATATTACAGGTAGCGTTCAACTTTTTGACTTTATTTACTTAATTAATTTTCCAATTAATCAACTAATTTAGGTATCATCAGGCGGCGTGCATTGATATTGCCATGTGAATCAATACATCGACTACTTTTTCTGATTCGTTTTAAATGTTTTGTCATACATATGTAATAATATAATTTATATTTCAAATTTTATTATAACAATTATTTTTTCCGTGTCACCATCATTACCACTTTCACGCTAGTCATTACATTTAATTCAAGTAATCAGCAATTATTAGTTAGTCAATTGACGTAGCCACCTGGCGATTAAAATGTTTAAAAAACATTTTTCATTAATTTATTCCACGTTCAGCATTTCAGCTTTAATCTTTCTCATGCTTTTTCCACACTACCACAGTTCCATTTGTGTGCCTTTCGTTGTGTATACGTGAATGTTCGTCATTGTATGTGTGGACCTTAATTGCATGTTTACGTGTATGTGTGTGCCTGTGTTAATGTCTTTTTGTTTGTTTGTTTGTATGTGTATTACAATTGTATGTCTTTTTAGGTTTTAAATACCACATCATCGTGCCTTACTCTTCGTTCAGAACAACTTTACAAATGAAGCGCTACAAACTCACTTATTATTATTTGTATTTTTATATAGTTAATCATTTTCTTCCTCATCTGAGCAGTGTATTTGATTACATCAAATCGTTAAGCAGCCTGCCTAAACCATTCTCGTCATCATCACCACCATGCTACCCTGTCACGACCACATTGTCATGTTGCACTGTCATCCTATTCCGATCAAGCCACCATGCTACCCGGTCACCCACACACCACCTAGCCACACAACTATTCCGCCACCATCTACCGCCACGCCAGAGCTCCATTCCACTGCCACGCCACATTATCGTACCACCATACTATTATTTTTTTAGCAATACTTTTCTAGTTCTACCTGGAGAATGTACTTACTTGATTAAATAGCTTGTTTTAAGTTACCGTAAAGATTCTTCAATTAGAAGCCATTTCAGTCGGATTTAAAGAATAAATCTTCACAGAATCTTCATTTCACCAGCATCTCAACAACTCAATAACCATAACCTACCACACCTCAACACTACCACATCAACACCACTACCACAACACCACCACTACAACACCACTACCACAACACCACCACTACAACAAAACCACCACCACAACACCACCACAACACCACCACCACAACACCACCACAACACCACCACTACCACAACACCACCACAACACCACTACCACAACACCACTACCACAACACCACCACAACAACACCACTACCACTACCACAACACCACCACAACAACACCACTACCACAACACCACCACTACAACACCACTACCACAACATCACCACAACACCACCACCACAACACCACTACCACAACACCACTACCACAACACCACCACCACAACACCACTACCACAACACCACCACCACAACACCACAACAACACTTAAGCAACACACAGGATTGAGCAAATCTAGGAAGCTAAACTCCAAGACACAATAATCATTATCATAACATAATAATAATAGTAATCATCATAATCATTAAATAAATAAAAATCATAATAATAATAAAAGTCATCATCATCTTCATTAAAATAATAATAATAAAAACGATGATAATGATGCAACAAAGGCAACGAAATAATGCACACAAGCAATACTATCTTCAAATACTAGCAACAAAAACTCGCAGAAAAAAATCGTAAAATAATAAATAAACATAATAATCATAAACAAATGTTTATTCAATTATTTCATAGTAATAATAAAGTTTAAGTTACTAAGCGTCAAGAGATGAGATCAGTGGTGGCCAGAGTGTGAGTAAGGCACTGAGGTTATGATAACGATGATAAGAATAAGAATAATGGATCATTCATTGAAAAAGAGCAAAAAAGTAGAACAAAATGCATATGAATACTGGTGCACTCACGAGAAAGGTGTATGCGAAGGTGTGTACGTGTTGAGGCATGCGATAAACATCATTATCACCACCATCATCATTATCACCACCACCATCATCATCCTCATCATCCTATAATCTCAAGGCATTGTAAAAGGTTTGGTAGTGAAAGAGGTATAGAGAATAAATTTGCAAAATTAAGCAGCGCAGAATACTCTTAAATAATAACGTGTAGCAGTGCATTATAGCAGGGTATATAGATTAAAAATGAGTTTCAAAGTCCAGGTTAAAATTTTAATTCAATATTCCTTAGTACAATTTCATTTTGAAAATGTAAATTCACAAAAAGAACTCTGATATATATATTATGAAAGTGTTACAGGACGTTGTAAATGAGGTGATGGCACGAGCGAGATATATATAACCTTTGAAATAGCAGCAAGGAGTGAAAGAAGAAAAAAGAAGTGAAAAATCGATCGAAATTATGCAGATGATACAAGCTCATCCCGTTTGGGAAGAACTAAAAACCCAAGCCATGACCCAATGACCTATAAATCAACAAATACTAATGACCTCTCCATCTTTAACCTCTTTCCTGAATCGACCAACTAAACCCCTACTCAACCCCCCCCCCTTAATCCCCTCACCCCAACTAGGCTCCTTTACCACCCTACCCACTTCTATTTTTATCACTACCACCCTCTACCTATAACTACCTCTATTTACCGCCACTAACACTACTACTACATCGTCATCATCACCACCATCATCATTATCATCAGCACCCCCCACTATTCCTCCTTCTTCTTTCCTTCACCATCCACCTCCTCGGATAGATAGAAGGAGAGGTTGAAGTACTTGCGAGTGACCTTGAGGGCACGTGATAGGGAGTCACCAATGCCCCCGGTCAGGAGGCAGCCTGGAGGAGGTGGAGGAGGGTTGGAGTGAAGGAAGGCGGGTGGAGTGAAGAGTGGATTGGAGGAGGGTGGAGTGGATGGTTTGGAGAGTGGAGGAAGGAGGATGGTGCAGTGGAGGGAGGAGTGGAGAGTGGATGGTTTGGAGAGTGGAGGGTGGAGTGGGTGGTGGAATGACAGGAAGAAGTAGTGATGGAATGAAGAAGATGGATGATGGAGATAGTCAGTGTAATAATTGGTTGGGTTTCTTGGTAGGCTGGGTTGATTGCATTTTTCATTTTTGACAATAATACAAATAATAACAAAATCATCTAAATAGCAACAATAAAAATAACAACAATAATAATAATATCCATAATAAAAAAAAATAATATTCACAATAATACCAACAACACGCACCAATGAGATTCTCGGCGGGTTTGTAGGGGTCGTACTTGAAGAAGTCGATGAGGCGAGTGAGGAGGAGGAAGAGGAGGATGAAGAGATGGAGGAGGGGCAGCGAGATGGGGAAGGAGGTGAGGTGGTAGAGGAGGAAGAGTGCAGAGGCGACCATGCTTGACTTGGTGATCCTTTGGTGATGTTGTGTGTAATGGCGATGATGTGGTTGTGTGGTGATGATGATGATAATAGTGATGATGATGATGGTGATGGCGGGGGTGATGATGATAACGATGATGAAGATGTAGATGGTATTCATGATGATGATAATGGTCATAACGCGCAAGACAACGCACATGGATGGGTTGAGGATCTCAATGGATGAGGGCTGCCACACGCCACAAACGAGTCTGCGAGTGATGGAGGGGAAAAAGAATGAATGAAGAAAGAAGGAATGAGGAATGAATGAATGAGGAAAGAAGGAATGATGAAAGGAAGATGAAGGAATGAATGAATGTGTGTTTTCATTACCTGTGGATGACCTTCATGTGGCTAGTAGCGGTACCTGTCAAGGTCACATGAAAATTATTTTGAATTTAAATTTTATTAATTAATCTATGATTTTTAATTTCGTTTGAATGATATGCTAACGGAGAACTTTTAATCACTATAAAAAATAAAGTAAAATTAGGAATACTAAAATTTATAGATATTATTATTAATAATATTGTTGTTGTTGTAGAGTTAAGGTACCCTTCAGAACTCCGAAGCCAAAAGGAATAATTTGGGAGTCTGGCATCACCTGTGATGGAGGGAGCATGAAAGTATATTCCTCAAATCATTATCATCACCTCCACCATTCCGATCATCATCATCATTATCACTACTAACACTATTGGTTATATCATCTTCACAACCACGTCTACATCAGCATCATTGCCACTGCCAATATAATCATCATCATCACCACCATCATCCCCACCATCATCACCACCACCACCACCACCACCACAACCACCATCACCACCACCACCACAACCACCATCATCACCACCACCACCACAACCACCACAACCACCATCATCACCACCATCCCCACCACCATCACCACCACCACCACAACCACCATCATCACCACCACCACCACAACCACCATCATCACCACCATCCCCACCACCACCACAACCACCATCATCATCACCACCACCACCATCCCCACCATCACAACCACCATCATCACCACCACCACAACCACAACCAACATCATCATCATCACCACCACCTTGAGAGCGAAGAGAATGCCTTGGTCGATGTTCGAGGCGCGTCTGATCTCCTTCAGAACGTTCAGCACCAACTTCACCAACGACAACTTCACCAACTTGGTGTACAAGTCAAATGGACTGTAGTTCGTCAGGTACCTTGGTGGTGGTATTGGTGTCATTGGTGGTGTTGGTGGGGTTTTTTTGTGTTGGGGTTGTTGTTGGTGTGGTGGTTTTGGTGTTGGGGTTGTTGTTTTTGTTGGTGGTGCTTTTGGTGTTGTTGTTGATGTGGCCATTTTTGTTTTTAAGTTGTTCAAAGAGTTAAATATAATAGAGTTAATACAAACATGAAATAAAAATGTTATTGTCCTTATTATTATAATTATTAATATATTTTTTTTGTTTTGTTATAATCCTCATTATTGTTATCATAATCATCGACAACATCATCACCACCATCTAATCTCCACCAACCAGACGATGGTGACGATGAGGACGTTGTTGGTTTGTTGGAGGGGGGTGATGAGTGGTTCGCCGAGCAGGAAGTTCCCGATGAAGCTGCCCGCAAAGCACATGAGGATGCAACTCACCCACGAGGCCAGTGGATGCACCTGCGAAAACGACTCCTGGTTGCCTGGGTAGGGGTTTGAAATAGAAAATGGGGAGGGGGGTTATTGTGGGCTGGAAAAGGATCTTTTTAGTTTTAAAGATTTTTTTTGAAGGTAGGGGAAATAATAATTTTTTAATATGCATATAGAGGAAATAAATGGATCAGGTGAAATATACTTGAAAGAAATTAGTAGTTGAAAGTTAATGAAGTATAATTTTTTCAAAAATAAAAAATTAATTTATTTAAAAAACATACATTTCAAAAAATTGATTATCTTCAATAATTAAAATTTAATAATTAAAAAAATAAATAATTGAAAAAATGTAAGAATTCAAAAAGCCACGGACCACTTCGGTAGTTGGACTTGTGTATGGTGACGGTGTAGTCCCTGACGGACATGCACGTCTGCATGTAGTGAGCCACCTCGAAGAGCGGGAACATTCGGAAACGCTTGATGGTCACCGCGGCATTGTATATCGCCTCCATCGCTCTATCGTGGGTGGGTTTCGGGTGGTTAAAGAATTACTAAAAACTCCTAGTAGAAATTGATGGTGCAATTTTATGAAATTAATTTTTAAATTTGAAATTCTTTATTTGCAAAACAGTTTGATTACTTTCAATTTTTCAATTTGCAACTTCCGTCGCAATCCTTTTCCAGCGAATTCCCAACCCAAAATGTCGAAACTTCTCAGAACTTCAAAACGTGGAGTCAGCTGGTTGCAAAACTTTAACTAGTGATGGTGAATTAACTAAAATTATTTTCAAAATATGGTGCTGTTTTGTGATTTTAAGACGTTTTGGTTGTATCTTTTGAAAATACTCATAAATTTTTACAAAAGTTTTTTAACAATTTGAAAATATTTGAAATCATCATGTAGTTGATAATTATTTTTCTTTCTCCAATTCTGCTTTCATTTTAGCTTCAATAGTTTCCCATTCCACTTTCATCTGCAAATCATTTAACAATTATTTCTTAGTACAAAATAACTGTAAATTTAAATGAATAAATAAATAAAATATAAATAATATCTAAAATTCTATCGCAACCCCACCTCATCATATTGCTTCAACGTCTGCAAGGTTTCCTTTTTGGCGCCAAGAGCCTGCAGGTACTTGTGACGATGGGCCACCACGATGTCCAAGTGGTTCTTGTGGTTCAGTGCCAACTCCAGCGCTCTGGGGTGGTTCCATTTGAAACCCACTCATCCATCACCATTGCCAACTCACCAAGCATCTCAAACCTTGTCTCTATACACCACAAAACGCATCCGTTGCATGCAATTAGCGCTTCATAAATGCCAATAAAATTTATTATTATTATTATTATTATCATAATTATTATTATTATTATTATCATAATTATTATTATTATTATTATTATTATTATTATTATTATTATTATTATTGTTATTATGAGCAATCCCTTAATTCTTGCTCACCTTTCCCAGTTGAAGGCCTCGATGTTGAGCATGATGGCTCTGAAGAGTCTGTTGTGCTGCAAGAGAATGCCCTCTGCTGCCTGCATCTTGCCCATCAGCAGCAGCAGCCTGCTCTCTCGCACCTCCTTCAGAGGCTCCCTGCCCACTGCCGCCAAGTACCTCACTTTGTCGGGCTGGTGGCCGTGATGGTGGTGGTGCCGTGGTGGTAGTGGTGCCGTGGTGGTGGTGGCCGTGGTGGTGGTGACCGTGATGGCAGTAGTTGTGGTGGCAGAGTCGATGAGAAGGTACAAATAGCGCATTAACCTTCATAGCGCAAGAGAGCAAGTCAATTAACTTATGAAAAACCAATATACAAATATAATCCTTAATCAAATCTTTGTGAGAGGCGCCAAAGGTGCGTTAAGGACCACACAAAAATCGCATAAAAACTACACGAGAACCACACTAAAACCACACCAAATAAAAACACACAAACCACCCAAAAAGCACACAAGAAAGCAAACAAAAACCTGGTCGAGTGCAGCGTAGGAGGCCTCGGCCAGGTCGACCTTCTTGTGCCAGAGAGACAAGCCGCCAAGGCATGCCCACAAGTAGTCTTTCTGAAGGGTGGGTGGGGGGGAGGAAAAGAGGAAGAAGGGTGGAAGGTGGGTGAGTAGGGATAGTGTGGAAAAGAATTTAATAAGTTTTTAAATTTTTAACATGAAATTTATAATCAATTTATATTTAAAATAATTGTTTATTTTTACATCTACCCTCATCACCAACCACCAATCCATCCTTTTGACCTCCACATACCCAATACCACCACCCATTCACAACCCACCACTTACCCATTCACCCAATACCACCACCCACCAATCACCCATCCACCACCACCCACCACCCAATACCACCCACGTCGGCAAGCCTGCACAACTTGAGCGCCTCATTCCACATGTGTTTGCCGACTAAGGTGTGTAGTTGCGCCACCTGGGGAGGAACACTCGTCTGCCAGGTGCAGTAGTCGTGAGTTTTTTTATTATTAATTATTTATTGTTATTATTTATTATTATTATTTATTATTATTATTTATTATTATTTATTATTATTATTTATTATTATTATTTATTATTATTATTTATTATTATTATTTATTATTATTATTTATTATTATTTATTATTATTATTTATTATTATTATTTATTATTATTATTTATTATTATTATTTATTATTATTATTTATTATTATTATTTATTATTATTATTTATTATTATTATTTATTTTTTATTATTTATTATTATTATTTATTATTATTATTTATTATTATTATTTATTATTATTATTTATTATTATTATTTATTATTATTATTTATTATTATTTATTATTATTATTTATTATTATTATTTATTATTATTATTTATTATTATTATTTATTTTTTATTATTTATTATTATTATTTATTATTATTATTTATTATTATTATTTATTATTATTATTTATTATTATTATTTATTATTATTATTTATTATTATTTATTATTATTATTTATTATTATTATTTATTATTATTATTTATTATTATTATTTATTATTATTATTTATTATTAATATTTATTATTATTATTTATTATTATTATTTATTTTTTATTATTTATTATTATTATTTATTATTATTATTTATTATTATTATTTTTTATTATTATTTTTTATTATTATTTATTATTATTTATTATTATTATTTATTATTATTATTTATTATTATTATTTATTATTATTATTTATTATTATTATTTATTATTATTATTTATTTTTTATTATTTATTATTATTATTTATTATTATTATTTATTATTATTATTTATTATTATTATTTATTATTATTATTTATTATTATTATTTATTATTATTATTTATTATTATTATTTATTATTATTATTTATTATTATTATTTATTTCTTATTATTTATTATTATTATTTATTATTATTATTTATTATTATTATTTATTATTTTTTATTCTTATTTGTTATTATTATTTATTATTATTAGTGTTATCTTCGCAATAGTCGTAATGATTATTATTTTTTCCTTTATATTCAACATCAGTTTTTTTCTTCTTGTTTTTTGAACAAGTATTCCATATTCCGACACCAATAAAATATTCTTCTAACCATGAAAATCAAAATATCTCTTTACAAAACGAAAATTCTCGAAAAATATTTTTTTTCCCCGCCATAACGTTGGCAATCAACCTGCAGCAGACGTCCATCTGAGATGCGCATGGATAGACGGTTGCCCTGGAAGGAGATGAAGGAGAGACGTTTCAGTGTGGTTTCTCTGGGGGTTGCAGTGGTCGTTGGTGGTAGGTGGGTGGAGTGCTGAGGTGGCTATGATGATGATGGAGTTGATGATGAGGATGTTGGTGGGAACGGTGATAATGATGATGATGATAACGTTGATTATAATGATGATGGTGATGATGGTAGTGATGAGTAAACATACAAAATGATGATAGCGCCAATCAACAAACAAACGAACCCAGCGGGATTGATGGTCGTGATGGAGAGGTTGAAGAGGTTACGGTCGGTGAAGATGGCGACAGGGCACGTGATCAAGTAGCACGTGGTGTCCAAGGTGAAGGTCAGCAGGGAGGCCTCCTCACTCCACATCACATTCTCCACCACCTTGCCTGCATGGTGGTAAGGTTGCAGAGTGGGGGTATGAAAACAACGATTTTTTCGATCTTTTTTCCAAATATTATTTTATTATTTATAATAATTATTTATATAAACTAGGCATTAATTTTTTTATACAATTTTTAAATTACAAATTTGTACACTAACCTGTCTTCACTTTGATTGGCGCTTGGTTGTTGCTCATGGAGACCATGTAGAGGTGCTGCTTGCTGTCCACCAATGAGAATCGTTTCTCTAACGATGACGTCATTTGGTCCACGCCTACTTCTTCAATGCCATCCTGCCATTGGTTAGAAGGTTTAAAAAACTTAAATTAGAGTTTTTTCCATTTTTATATAACTGTCTAACTTATCTATCCATCTCATTTATTCATCCACCCTTCTCATATATCCTATTTACTTTTCTACACCCTCACACCACCCCTTCACCCCACATACTCTCACATACCCTCACTAACTACACCCACACCACCCATACCTCCACATACCCATACCTCCACATACCCATACCTCCACATACCCATACCTCCACATACCCATACCTTCACATACCCACCCCTCACTCACCACACCCCCTCACTCACCACCCCTCCACCCACCCACCTCATGGAGGAGTGGCTTATCGAGCAATGGCTTGCCTGACATCACATCCCACACATGCACACCCTTCACATCCTCCCTTCCCCGCATCACCACCACGTCATCACTCATC
The DNA here is from genome assembly GCA_943735955.1 of Piscicola geometra. Lineage (NCBI taxonomy): Eukaryota > Metazoa > Annelida > Clitellata > Hirudinida > Piscicolidae > Piscicola > Piscicola geometra. The sequence goes on along the minus strand of OX030965.1, from coordinate 6,848,099 downwards.
GACTGCGTCATCATCATCATCATCATCATCAACATCATCATCATTATCATCATCATCATCATCATGATCATCATCATTATCATCATCATCATCATCATCATTATCATCATCATCATGAGGGTGTGTTTGAACAAATAATGTTGAAGTTTATAGTTCTCTTAATATTATTCGTTCCTAATCCTATTTTAATTAATTTTTTTAATATCATAAAAATAACCTTTTTTGTAGAAATTTTCCTTTCGTAAATATTTTTATTTTATAAATTTTTATTTTGTTTAAAATCCAATTAATTAAAGCAGTCTTTATACGATACACCTAACCCACAACTCTACCTAACCCACAACTCTACCTAACCCACAACTCTACCTAACCCACACCCCACCCAACCAACCCCCACTAACGCACCAACAGACGGTGGTTGAAGGGGTGGATGGATGGATGTCTGATTGTGGATGTGAGTTTGCCTGCGTACGTGAACAACTGCATGCAAGATGCAGACGAATCCAAGAGAAGGAAGTGTCTGCAGAGAGAGAGAGAGAGGGTTGTAAGTGAGAGAGGGCTAAAATGAGAAAAGATTAAAAGTGAGAGAGGCTGGGGGAGATAGTGAAACTGTCAAAAACAAAAAAATGAAAAGTGAGAAATAGTGAGAGAGTTATGTAAATTATAAAGGATGAAGGATGGAAAGATGGAAGGGGGTGGAAGAAGGAGACTGACTTGGAGGACTGTTTGAGGAGGGTGACATTCTTCTCCTTGATGCTCACTTCCACTGGGACGTTCAGGTTACTGATGCTGTCAGAAGGAAGGAGGGGGCTCAGCGTAGCCATTATATTTCTGTTTTTACTTTAAAAAAATACTTTTTTTCTTTTTTCAATTATTAATAACGATTTTAAAAAAATTAAATTAAACTTTTAATTCTTTTTTTAAAACATAATTTTTTCCCAATTACTATATTAATCATATTAATTATACAACAATTGTTTATATCCATAAAAGCATGTCTCTTTCCACACACACACACACGCACACACACACACACGCACGCACACACACACACACACACGCACCTGTACACATAGCACTTGGATGTGGTGGTGATGACGAGGTGCTTGTGGTGGAGGGAGAGGAGACTCACGTGGTCGTGCAGATTGATGACGTCAGAGGCGTTGTTGCTGAGGTTGGTGGCGACGATGCATTCGTCGGTGCTTTGACGTAGCTTCAGTGGCCAGAACTCTAGGGCGCTGTGGTGGTTGTAGTGGTGGTTGTGGTGGTGGTAGTAATAATTATCAAAAAGTTAAAATGAATAATTAAATGAATATTTATTAACTCCTAATAACGAATTAATCACCACTCTACCCCTTCAAACTCACCGGTCGACCACTGAAGCCACCAGAATGCCGCCACTGCCACAACCAGCCACCAGTCGCGTGCTGTCGTCGCTCCACGTCAGGCCATACAAACTTCCCCTGCCACACCGCTGCATATCGTGTGTCCACTGCGGGAATGCATGCGTGGGTGGGTGCATGTGTGGGATGGTGCATGTGTGGGTGGGTGCATGTTTGGGATGGTGCATGTACGGGATGGTGCATGTGTGGGTGGGTGCATGTGTGGGATGGTGCATGTGTGGGTGGGTGCATGTGTGGGAGGGTGCATGTGTGGAATGGTGCATGTGTGGGATGGTGCATGTGTGGGTGGGTGCATGTGTGGGATGGTGCATGTGTCGGTGGATGGGTGTATGTGTGGGTGGGTGCATGTGTGGGTGGGTGCATGTGTGGGTGGGTGCATGTGTGGGATGGTGCATGTGTGGGATGGTGCATGCGTGGGTGGTGCATGTGTGGGATGGTGCATGCGTGGGTGGTGCATGTGTGGGATTGTGCATGTGTGGGATGGTGCATGTGTGGGATGGTGCGTGGGAAAAGAAGATTTGAAGTGGAAAGGGAAAATTGGCTTTTGAGTAGGAGATGTGGCTAGTTTGACTTTCGCCGAATTTTAATAGGAAATTTATTTAATTTTTATTTATGAAGTTTGAAAAAACGTACAGACATTCTCAAAACAACCAACAATTAATTCATTCAGCTAACCAACCAACCATCCATCCATCCAACCATCTAACCAAATATCCATCCATCCATCCGACCATCCTTCCAGTAAACCATCCAACCATCCAATAAACCATCGGACCAACCATCCATCCATCCATCCACCCAACCATCCAGTAAACCATCCAGTAAACCATCCAGTAAACCATCCGACCAACCCCGGTCTGGTCACACAGCTTGACGTTATGGAAGTTGGAGACGACGAAGACTCCTCCATCGGGACTCCAGGAAAGCGAAGTGGCGGGAAAGTTGAGTGCGGCACTGCTGTGCAGTAGCCTCTTGTAAGAGTCCCATATCTGGTGGTGGTTACGATGATGATGATGGTGGAGAGGAGGAGGAGAAGGAAGAGGAGGAGGAGTAGGATGGTGGTGATGATGATGATACCTTATACTTGCAGTCTTCTCCTGACGAGAGGATGAGGTTGTTGGTGGAGTTCCAGTCGACGCACAGTATCACGCCCTCGTGACCCTTCCACTGCGCATGCGTATTACGAATATATGAATATTAAGTAGTTTAAAATAAAATTTTATTACCATATTTATGTTTAACTAAAAAATATTTTAAAAACAATTTTTTAAATAAACTGCAAATTAATTTTTAAAATATTCTTTTCGAATAAGTTTTTTTTTAATCGCTTCACACAAACGTTAGATTCGTTTGAGTTGGGCTGTAGTGGTTTGATGGTCAGTGACTTGTGGCAGGTGTAGAGGACTTTGGTGTTGCAAGGACTGAAGCAGAGGCAATAGACTGGATGGCTAGAGTGCTGGAGGGTCGATCTGAGCATGCCAGAGGGGGACCACAGTTTCAGTAAGCCGTCCTCGCCGCCTGTCATTTGGATTTGTGGTTTCTTCGAATTTAATTAACGGTATGTTAAAAACATTCGTCGTTGTATTTTGTTGTATTGTGTTGTGTCTCACTATATTTTATTGTGTAGTATTTTGTTTTGTTGGATTTCATGTTGGAATCGTTTAGAATAAGTAAATTTTTAAAAATAAAATCGAAAAAATATATTAAAAAGTGTAAAATTGTCTCGACTGTAATCAGTTAAGGACCTGTAGCCAGTGTCTGAGCATCGCCACTCCAGCGCACCACCAAGACAGCACCGCCATGCGCATCCACCACCCTGTCCACCCTGCCACCCTTCACCATCATCAGCTTGCCTTTCGAACGATCCGAAATTATACATTTGTGATATATTCTTTTTGATTTTATTTGCTATATTATATCTATAATAAAGTTATACTGCTGTAAAAGTTATAGCAGTATCAATGCGACAAAGTCACCGTCAGCACAGGCGACAGCAACCAAATCAGCTGCTTTCGCCTGTTTGCTGCTGAGGGCTGCTTTCATGTCTATTGGACTGGCAGAGGGAGAGAGACGAGTGAGGATGGTGGAGGCATTTTTGGAAGGATTGAACTTGATGAGTTGGTCTCCTGCCACCAACATCACTTCTCCTCCTCCCAGCCAACACACACAACTCACCATCTCCGAGCGTATGGGTTTGGTTAAGGACCTTAACTCAAGGTTGTATATTCTTACCATGCATAATGAAGATGTTTCATAACTTATAAGTTATAAGTAATAAATGATGTTGAGAATAATTAATTAATAACATCTCCAAAGGATATTGTTTATCACGTCGAAAATTTTGTTTTCGAGTTTCATTTTTATCACTTTTCAGTGTTCAAAACGATCAAACATATGTGAAATTCAGTATTTTAGTTATAAGCTGAATTACAAATAGTTTGGACAGTGCTATAGAAACGGGTGACACTATTTACCAGAAAACTTTATAATAAATTATAATGAATTTAGCTTACTCAATATTCTAGTTCATTAGCTTAAAACGATTTTTTATGTTTTTATCACAAATCAAGCGTTTTTAAATTCAGAGCCAGCTTCATATCTCAATTATTTACATTTAACATAAATGAGTATTTCTCAATTTATATCTTACATCTAAAATAATGAGAGTATTAGTTTAGCAAATGAAAACTTTATAATAATAATAGGAAGAATATGGAAGGTGCAACTTCTGGAGTTGATAAAATTGAAATAAAGTGGCCTGGTCCAGGTTCAGTCAATATCTCATTTCTCAATATTTTTGCATTTATTAATATATATTTTCTTCCACAATCATTCAACTTTTATAAATATGTTTAATGGAAACATTTCTATTTAGTAACCTTCCAAGAAGATGACCCAAAGAAAGGATATGTGTACATATTTCTAGATATTCCTGAACTTTCTTCCAAAGGGCTTTCCTTATTCAAGGTCTCAATTACTTCCAATTTGTTAAATGAAAATTTTATTGTATTATAAATAATTTGGAATATTTTAAAATTAAAATTCTTGAAGCAATGAACTTCATGTTTTCTATAAGGGAAAAAAGCCAGAAAATGTGGATATTGATTGCAAATTTTCTGAAACGTTAGTTTTCTTGAATTGTTTTTCTCTGAAAAAGTTTTCAACTTTTCAAATAACTATTTTATTATAATTTCAAATTTTCAGTGAAATAAATGTCGAAGTCACAGTGGATAAAATCATCAGGTTAAAAAATGTCTTATTTAATAATAATGTTTCTTAAACCTATTTATTTAAAACTAACAAATTAAATAATTCGTCAATTGAGTTATTAGAACTGCCTTCTCACCTCCAGGTATGTCTACTTCAAGTCTTCCCCTGAAGACATTGACAAGACAAAGTGTCAGTACAAGGTACCTTTGTGTGTGTGTGTGTGTGTGTGTGTGTGTGTGTGTGTGTGTGTGTGTGTGTGTGTGTGTGTGTGTGTGTGTGTGTGTGTGTGTGTGTGTGTGTGTGTGTGTGTGTGTGTGTGTGTGTGTGTGTGTGTGTGTGTGTGTGTGTGTGTGTGTGTGTGTGTGTGAAAAAAATTCAATAACACGTACAACTACTAGAACACTTATAAAAATACTAAGACATTTCATTAACTACCCCAACGACAACAACACATTAGGTGAAGAATGGCAAGTTGTTGTTGCAGGTGAAGAAGGCATCAGCAATCTCCTGGACCATCCATTCCCGCCACTTCATCCAAAAGCCGGCCATGGTTGAAGCCGGAAGGAAAGATGATGCTGATAATGGTGATGGGAGATGGTCAACGAAACTTTTAAAATGATACAAACCAAAGTCGCTACCAAGAATCTTTGCTGGTGATGATACAACAGCAACCATGCTACCAATACTCCTATCATGACCATTTTTGTTTACTTTCATAGTTTTGTAGTCGCTTAATCACTTTTCTGCACTCCCAGTAAATGTATTTGATCTTTTTTAGCAATCAAACTATATACTTTCTGGCATTAAAAAGGTCTCAAACGTCAGCTCGTAATTTTATGTGTTCTCAGATAAATGCTTTGAAGATAGACTTCCTAACTGTCTTTTTACAGACATTCATTATTATTTGTAAAATAACTACTATAATAATTTCAAATCTTTTAAATAACTGTCGAAATATGTTTTTATATCTTTGCGATCCATTCTAACGTTTAGAAATAAATGACTTGGTTTAAATTCTTAGTTCTTAGTGACGAAATGCGTAAACACGTCATACAAGAAGTAAAAAAACAAGATCAAAGAACCAAGAAATTCTAAAAAGTGTCGTTTTGAAATTCCTTTTGCTTTATAAATTCGTTTTACTACTTAAAAATAAACCAATTAAATAATCTTTTTGTTGTCTTGCCACTTTTCCCGCCAATAACGCTTCTATCCTGCATCAACACACTAACACCACTGCATGAAGTAATAGAAACACACAAGAAGAAGAAGAAGAAAAGGAGAAGAGGCATGGCGAAGAAAAGATCAAGGTCGATGAGTGGCTGCAAGGGGGCGGATCAGCAGCCGCGTTGGAGAAGTTATGCTGTCTGGGTCTTCAAGGTGTTGTACCATTGTCTCCTGGCCTGTCTGGTCGACCTCATTGCTTCTTCCCTCCTCTCTGCCACCAAGCCACGTCAGGCATTCCTCATCACCTTCACGGGCAACCTGGTGCTTGTGATCGTCTACTTGCGTCTGCTCAAGTGTGCTGGCATTCTCAAACTCATCCTCATCTCCTACTTCCTCTCCTTCGCCTGCCTCACCCTGCTGGAAAAGTTCCCCGAGAAGCAGGTCTTCAAGGAGACCGCCATGATCGCCTTCCCCGTCCTCTTCGTGAAGCTCTTCATCTTCAGAATGATTAGCGCTCTGCAAAAAGCCTGTCCTTGTGGCAGCTTCTTCACAACGTCCACCTGAAGCTCCGTAGACGCTGATTCAAGCCTCTACTGCAATGGTTGCCAGTATTCGTGTTGTTTGATACTAACAGCATACTCAATACAAGATCCTTTTCAAAAAGAAATAATAAATAAAAATATAGAAAACTCGTGGCGAAGGTAAATAACACCGCATATTGTGTGATTGTTTCAGACTGAATGGTTCATAATGAAATTTCACTGGAAATTCCAACACTTTTCTGAATCTATTTTTAAATAAATAGCAATTCATAAGAATGTTTCATAATTTAAAATTTGCAAAAATAATTTACTCCATATGCTATAATTCACTTTTTATAAAATATTGTCTTGAAAGGCAAGAAAGTAGAATGCATATTGTAATCTATAACGACGAACAACGTGAACTGGATGGGTGACTGATAAATCGGTGGAAAGCTAGTAGAGTTGACCAAATGAAGAATTAAATATTGAAACAAAAACAAAGGTTCAAACTATTCTGAAGAATACGAATATTGTGCCCTGTAAACATTTATGACGTAGATTATGCTGGCCTCTCCCTTTAAAAAAGTACAAAAACATGTAATAATTTTAATCAAATACCATGCACTACTAAATTAATGGGTGTTTTCATGATTTATGAAATGAGTCGTATTTGATGTAATGGAACTCTTGGATTAAATATTAATAGAATACATTTCAACTATCTGATACGGAATCAAATATTCTCCACAAATCTAGAAAAATGTATTGTCAAAAAAATGAAAGTATTTTGCGACTTAAGTTAATTTCAGGGTCTTAGTTGTAATAGACGTGAGAGAGGAGTGCCTAAATAGTGCCTCGGAGTTATCACGATTTCCTATAAGATTCAATAACTTTTAAAACAAATTTTGAAATGGTCAAAGTCTGAAAAATAGCTTTAAAAAGTGTTGCAAAAAGTTTAAACAAAAGCAACAGATCTAAATCTTGATCATAATGTGGCGAACTCTTTTTAAAAGCAAAAACTAAAAATCTGAACATAAAAAGTGTGCTTTAGGCAGTGCTTGAAAGTTCTTTTGCAGCTGAAGGTGAAGAAATTGGTCTAGTGGGAAGAAAGGGATTTGCTGAGTTAGTGGAGGCAGAGGTTTGACTCAAGAGGGAGGGGGTGGAGTGAAGAGTTAATGAGGGTGGAGTGAGGAGTAAGTGGGGGTTGAAAGGTGAGTTAGTGTGGTGGAATGAAAGAGGAGTTAGGGGAAAAGAAAGGAGTTAGTAGGGGTGGAGGGAGGGAGGAGTTAGTGGGGGTGGAATGAAGGAGGAGTTAGTGGGGGTGGAATGAAGGAGGAGTTAGTGGGGGTGGTTGGGCGAGTTCTTGGCGTACGTGAGCAGGATCGCCCTCCACTTGCGCAGCATCTTCTTCTTGAAGTCGACGTTGAAGGCTCGCATCTTGGCGCTGATCTGCTGCAGCTGCTGGTCGCTGATGGTCTGCAGGATGTGCACCAGGTGAGGCACGCTGTCGTAGATGACGCAGTGTGGCAGTGCCTGGTAGAAGTCGGCGTAGTTGACCCAGAACAAAATGTCCTCAAAGTCAAAGTCGTCTTTCGGGTCTGGAACATGTTTCTGCGAAGGGTGGGCAGGAACGACGGACTTGTTCATCTTTTTGTGCATGAAGGCGCCTTCGAATGATCTGAAAATAAAAAAAACTTTTATTTTAAAAATATATTTAAAAACACTTTTGAATTTTAAAAAAAGCGCTATATGAACACTTTTGATTAAGGGATAGGCTGCACAAGCAGTCATGCGACCATGCCAGGACGAACCTCTCTGGCATGAGGAAGTGCTTGAGTTGCCAGGTGGCGAGGAGGCGAGGAGAGGGCACGAACATGGGGATGTTCATGCGGTACTGCTCGAAGATGCTCATCACCGACACCTGGTACGGGATGTGCACCACCCCGCGCCGAGCTGCAGCGCTTGCGTACTCGTAGTGTGCAAGTTCAGTTGTCTTCACTGAGCAGTTAAGCTGTGAATGGGCGAGATTGGTATGATGTTCTTAGATGAGATCGAGATGCCTTTATCATTAAGGTAGTGATAGATACTCACAGCTAGACAGGCAGTTTCAAAGTCTTCGTAAAAGTTCTTCATGAAGCCATTATCCCTGCGTCGGAAGAGAATGAAGTGTGGGTCGGTGTTTGTGTACTCAGCGCCAGTGTAGTCGCAGATGCTGGGCAAGTGAAAGGTCTTCACGCCACTGTAATACGTGATGAACTGCGCGTCGTACAGATTGTTGCCTGCTATGACGTTCCAAGGCTGCCTCGCCAGTTGCCTGTAGTCTTCGTTCAACTTGTTGAGGCGCTCTGGTGTGTATCTGCCTACGTCGTACCTGTTTGAGAAGGCAACAACACGAATCCATCGGAGGAAGCCAGAATCCTAGCGATCAAGAAGTATTTAGAACTCTTTAAAGCATCAGTTCGTAACGTTCGAAACCTGGTGGAAGCCTGGATGAGGACACTCTTGTTGAGTTTGACGTAGACCTGGCAGAGAGAGGCTGGGTAGCCACAGTACACCACGTCCACTGCTTTCATCTCGGCGTCTTTTTCGTACGTTTTTATGTACTTTTCTTCTATTTCAGGCACTAAATCCAAGACATTTTGTGGTGTTAAAACCTGAAATCGTATAATGTGGTTTTGGCTTTGCCATAAAGACATGCGAGATTCCAACACTTTTATAAGAAAAAGTAAGTGACATTCCTCTACAACAGCACTTCAAATGAAAAATTGATTGCAGAGAGGGAAATTAGCACAGGTCATTTAAATAATTTTAAGTTGTTAATTTTACGAGATTCAGTATTGAATATTTTTTATCTCGTTAATTGTTTCAGAACCTGAGGTATTTCATATTGTGTGAACCAAATTACCTCTAACGAGAAAGAGTTTATTTAACAATTAGTATTTTTTGATTCTCAAATAAAAACCGCTAAAATTGAAAACACCTTGAGGTCCTTCTTAGCATTGCAGTCGTGCCATGCACACCTCCACGGGTCCAAGTTGTAGTCCTTAACCTGTAGGTAGGTGAGAAAAAAAAGAAATAAGTATAATTATGAAAGTTAACATCTTTCTAAATCGTCCGAAAACACAAGAATTTCAGTATGGTTTTCAAGTAACCACTAATGTTTAAAGTTGTAAAGTTTTTTGCTTCAAAATTCGAAGACTTTCACTGTGCCGGAGTCCCGAATGGAGGAACAGCATAGAAAGAATAAAGAGGAGCACTCACGACGACTCCGAAGGGTTTGAGGACGTTGGCGATGTCTTTGACGGGCGTCATGTGCCACTCGGTGGCCCAGATGAGGAGCGGTTTGACGTGGAAGATCTTCTTGGCGACGATGCGTGCCGAAGGAGGCAGGATCGAGGTGTTCGTCAGCTCCTCGTACGCCTCTCCGGCCTCCACGCCCTCTTCCAGCTCCGAGCCGGCCAGGAACGCCTGCAGCACAGCGCCCACCTCCGTGCTCTTCCACTCCGCTGCTACTTCCTTCTCTTTCAATATATAAATCGGATGGCTCAGACTGTCTAGTACTGTATTGTAGGACTTTTCTTTGTGTTTGAACAGCCAAAACATTGATAAAAGCAGCCCACAAGCCAACATCAGAAGCACAATTTTCTGATATTTTATCATGAGATTAACTTTTGAAGCTAGTGGTGTTCCCTTCTTCTGTTTGTGTTATGATATATGCTTGAGGTTGAGAGGTTCTTGAAATGGTCTTGTCTAACTGCTATGTCTACTAAGGTTAGAATGCGGTCGAAATTCCAAATTTCAAAATTTTATAATTTTATACTTTTTGAAGTTTTTTCGTCTGGAAATAAAGAAACAGAAATAATATTAGAAATTCTTCCCATATTTATATGAAATATCCTTTTTCAAATTATTGGATAGGCTTTTACAAAAGTTAGAAGGAATTATTGCTTTATTGACAAGTCCCTCTTCAAGCTGTGTGTATGCTCTCCTAGTCCCGAAGCTAGGCATTATTTAGCCATAGATTTAAAATCTAAAGAATAATTTTTTTTACATCAATCAGCTATTTCTCCACACATTTTATTATTATTTATAGATTTTTTCAAATACACTTGAAAACTATCCCATAGCTTATTCAAATTACATCTGTTTTTCTTCAATTGAAGATAGTTACGGCCAAGAAAAAATTTTTATTTTGAAATTTATGTTTTCCAACTACCCATCCTTTTTGTGAAAGTTTGCTTTTGGTTTTTTTCCTGGATACAGACAGGAATAAAGTTTAAAAGGGGTATTTCTGTTATTAAAAAAACAAATAAAACTCGTTTTTATCAAAATCAAATCAAATCTTCACTTGCATACACGGATAAAGTTTCCTTTCACATAAAAAATAAAAACGAAACAGTTTTTATGAATATATTAAGTGTTTATATTGAATATATTATTTATATACAAATAATATAATAGTATATTATTTATATACAAATAATATAATAGTATATTATTTATATACAAATAATATAATAGTATATTATTTATATACAAATAATATAATAGTATATTATTTATATACAAATAATATAATAGTATATTATTTATATACAAATAATATAATAGTATATTATTTATATACAAATAATATAATAGTATATTATTTATATACAAATATTATAATAGTATATTATTTATATACAAATAATATAATAGTATATTATTTATATACTAATAATATAATAGTATATTATTTATATACAAATAATATAATAGTATATTATTTATATACAAATAATATAATAGTATATTATTTATATACAAATAATATAATTGTATATTATTTATATTCAAATAATATAATAGTATATTATTTATATACAAATAGTATAATTGTATATTATTTATATTCAAATAATATAATAATATATTATTTATATACAAATAATATAATAGTATATTATTTATATATAAATAATTTATAGGCACACTGCCTATATATTAAAAAATCTTTCGATACTTCTCTAAGACATTTGAAGCTTCTATTCAAACCTTCTATGCAAATCGTTCACTCACGCCTTCAATGGCCTATGATTTGTATAATCAACCGACTTTGTAGGCAAGATTTATTTTCGCAACAAAAAGCTTTCATTGTTTCAGACAATACACCTTGAATATTACAAATCGATTCGATCTACGGACTACTAAAATGTTTCGACGTTTCGGGCTTAGCTAGAAGAGCGAACATAGTTTCAGCCTGAAGCATCAAGTTACCTCATTCAAGCTCCATGAAAGTTTAAGTCATCAAAAGTTGATCATACAAACGTTTTGAGGTTGAGTGATTTTGTCGGTCTATAAACATATAAAAGGTCTGGATTCCAATCATTCTGAAAAGGTTTGTCACGTTAGATGTAGGGATTCATTTGGATATCTAAAAACTTCTGCTATTTCGTTTGAAAGTGTTCTCACGCTTTTTATCGAATAAAGTTGGTGGATTGCGCTGCTGAATGTAGTTGCGACGTCTTTTTTCTTTAAGTTTCAACTGCTTTTGAAATAAAAATCTAAAAGCTAATAGTACGAACCAAGAGGTACTTAACGCATTGAAACGTATTGCATCTAATTACTAAATCGACGTCTCATTATAATTAGGATTTAGCATAATGTAGCAGACACTGTCAACCAGAGGATGCTTTAATGAGTCACAGTGTAGTCTAATGACTTTAACCAATGATTAATTAACTAATGCAAATGTATAAAAAAATAATGTTTAATAAGTAAATTACACAAACTACTTAGGTAATTGCATTCAACAACTTTGGTGTTTGCCTGTTACCATATGTCACACATACGGGATACCAATGCAGAGCTGTAATGATGGCTCTGAGAAAGAAAGAAAGCCTATTGGATAGAGATTAAATGCCTGTTTAATAACTCTCAATACTAGTCCCATCTCTTATGCGTCTTGCCAGGCCTATATAACATGGGTTTGATATTATCGTGAAGCATACAGAACTCTTAACTGTAGGTAGTCGCAGGGCTTTTTAAATATGGTAATTTTCTGGCTGTAGGTTGAGGCGATTTTTATGTGTTGTGATCGTGTATTAAATGCATATCAAAACGTCCTGTGAGAAAATATTGTGTTCACTTTTCTATAAATGTGACAAATAATAATTTTATTAATTATATTTTTTACAATTATTTTACAACTTTCACATATTTATTTTATAGTCTTCTTAAAAGTTATAGTCTTGCCTATTTATAACAAGTTCTGTAGCGTTTTTGCTTCGGAAAGTGAGTGCTTTCAATTCTTTTCTTTCTTATTTCAATGAAGTAGCAAATAATTAAAAATTGTAATTTATTGATCTATTATTTAATAAATTTCACTGCTTTAGAATATTTTACTAGAACAGTGATGCCTAGACATCACTTATTTTTTCCAAAAGCGCGGCAACTAATTTCGACAACTTGTTTCAATAACTAATTTTTGTCCACCAGGGTAAAGATTAACTATCCCTTTATATAATGTAAAAATGTCATTGCTCTAGCAAATTCTTAAGCAGAGCAGTATACCCGCCAAAAGATGTGCCTATGTCGCAATGCAACATTGTTGCATATTTCAATAGGAACTTAACTGTTAATGCAACTGCTGCAGTATAAGCTTCGCTTCTTACTACATTTTCGATAATAAACTTTATTGATTTTTATTTATGAGACTAATAACTTCTTATTGATTTTTATCATTTAAAACTCACGCTTAGATACTGCGATTGTTTTATTTTCAAAAGACGAAACATAATTTATAGTTTATAATTAAGAAGATTATTACATAATCTGATAAAAATGGAAATAAAATAAATTGCAATAATGAAAATTAATATTCACACACCAACCTCCTGTCTTGCGTATTTCGTAGAACAGCTAGGGAAGCGAATGGTTTCACGAGACTGTGCAAGGCGGGAATTCCGATCAATATGGCTGCTAGGTTACACGCTGGCACGATTTTATTGAATTTATATATTTATTTCGACGAAACGGTTTTATTTACTTGGACAAACAGTTTCTATTATATTGACACACCAGTTTTAGTTATTTGCTTTATGATTTGTATAAATTAATTCCAATTAGTTTGCATCACTTTCTCAATGGAAAAATAATTACAATTTCCTTAATGTAACTTTGCTTCCGAATGACAAAAAGGTTTTTCATTATACATCTTATTCAACTTTATCTCACCAACATCTATTTCAAATTCATCAATGAAAACGTGAAGCTGGTTCTTAAATGTAAAAAATCGATCGATCATTCATGCGTGTACATCACATGCCATATTGTTAAAATCGTTGAAAAAAGTTTCTAAAAAAATAACACAAAACAAGCAGTCTAACAAAAATCATGAGCAGTTTACATCAGGCTGGTGCATCTTAAAAGTTTCGTAGTGGTCAAAAACGTCAAAAGAGCCTATCAGGTTCTACACAATAAACCCACACATACAAAACATAAACGGTGGTATTCTTTCGGTGATATTTTCATTTATAGTCATTGAACAGCCTTAATTATTTGCATTGAGCTTGACATGTTTGAGTGTGTTTTCCGGTCGGCTCCGACTTTCAACGAGCTTCTTGACTGTTTCTGACGCTATGAAATAAATTAGAATTAATAACGGGAGAATTTCAGCGTGCCCTTTGTCATCTAATTTATAATAATGATTAGAATATTAGAATCATTCTTATCTCATATTTGGAAGCATCGATAGAGTTTGTGGCATACACGATTTGGCTCAAAGTCTGTGTCTTAGAGAAGATTATTTGAGCTGATAGCTGATTTTATGTGTTTCTCATTTAGTGAAATGCAACTATTTCTTTAAAACACGTTAATTATGCGAGTTTCAAACTTTGATAACTTGTGAACCAGTTAGAACATTTAAAATTTTGAAAATGGTTCAAATCTGCGAGTAAAATCTGAAATATTTATTCATTCATAAGAAAATCTCAAGTGCTTATTATATTAGCCAAATAAAAGATTTCTTTATTCCGAATCCAGGCTGAATCTCTCATGTTGAAAAATCTGAAAATTGGTGTCCTGTTGATGGCTTGTGTGGGAATGGTGCTGATGTTTTGGCTAGTCTCAAGAGAAAAGGAATCGAGTAAAAAAACACTAGACATCCTGCAAAGTGGGGTTTATATAATGAAAAATAAGGATTCAGCGGAGTGGAAGAGCACGGAGGTGGGCGCTGTGCTGCAGGCGTTCCTGGCCGGCTCGGAGCTGGAAGAGGGCGTGGAGGCCGGAGAGGCGTACGAGGAGCTGACGAACACCTCGATCCTGCCTCCTTCGGCACGCATCGTCGCCAAGAAGATCTTCCACGTCAAGCCGCTCCTCATCTGGGCCACCGAGTGGCACATGACGCCCGTCAAAGACATCGCCAACGTCCTCAAACCCTTCGGAGTCGTCGTGAGTGCTCTTCTTTCTTCTTTCTATGCTGTTCTTCCATTCGGGACTCCGGCACTTACAGTGAAAGTCTTCGAATTTTGAAGCTTTAGTAGCGTTTATTTTATTCTTAATGAATGCATTTTCTGCAAAATACGTTCCAGGTTAAGGACTACAACTTGGATCCGTGGAGATGTGAATGGCACGACTGCAACGCTAAAAAGCACCTCAAGGTGTTTCTAATTGTTTCGCGTTTTTAGAAAATTTTATAAATAGTTTTGAAAAACATTTTGGAAAAGTTAAAACGATATTTCAAATCTGTAACTATTAATTACGAAACGGAAAACGAATATATAATTGAAATTGTAGATCTTGACATCTGACAATGTGCTCGACTTGAAGCCTCCACTTGAAGACACTTACGTCGAGAAATATCTCGAAGACGCCGAGATGAAAGCAGTGGACGTGGTGTACTGTGGCTACCCAGCCTCTCTCTGCCAGGTCTACGTCAAACTCAACAAGAGTGTCCTCATCCAGGCTTCCACCAGGTTTCGAACGTGACGAACTGATGCTTTAAAGAGTTCTAAATACTTCTTGATCGCTAGGATTCTGGCTTCCTCCGATGGATTCGTGTTGTTGCCTTCTCAAACAGGTACGACGTAGGCAGATACACGCCAGAGCGCCTCAACAAGTTGAACGAAGACTACAGGCAACTGGCGAGGCAGCCTTGGAACGTCATAGCAGGCAACAACCTGTACGACGCGCAGTTCATCACGTATTACAGTGGCGTGAAGACCTTTCACTTGCCCAGCATCTGCGACTACACTGGCGCCGAGTACACAAACACCGACCCACACTTCATTCTCTTCCGACGCAGGGATAATGGCTTCATGAAGAACTTCAAAGAGGGTTTCAATATCGCCTGCTTAAAGGTCCGTTAATAATACTTTTTTTGAATACAGTGAAAATTATGGTCAATACAAATGTTTTCATTCAATCAATCTAATATGTTGATACGGGTTATATTTCTATTTCGCAATATAAAATAGTGATCAATTATTTGTCTGATTTTGCCAATTGGCCCCACTTCTTCTATTCAGTTATTTTTTTAATATAAATTTTTTTTGCCTTTTAAACATTAAATTTGGCTTTCACAAAATGTTTCAAGATAATCAATCTTTTAGTTAATTAAAAAAGTATTCATAAAAATTTCACGTTCACAGCTTAACTGCACAGTGAAGACAACTGAACTCCCACACTACGAGTACGCAAGCGCTGCAGCTCGGCGCGGGGTGGTGCACATCCCGTACCAGGTGTCGGTGATGAGCATCTTCGAGCAGTACCGCATGAACATCCCCATGTTCGTGCCCTCTCCTCGCCTCCTCGCCACCTGGCAACTCAAGCACTTCCTCATGCCAGAGAGGTTCGTCCTTGCATGGTCGCATGACTGCTTGTGCAGCCTATCACTTAATCAAAAGTGTTCATATAGCGCTTTTTTATAAAATTCTAAAGTGCTTTTAAATAGATTTTTAAAATAACAGTTTTTTTTCTTCAGATCATTCGAAGGCGCTTTCATGCACAAAAAGATGAAAAAGTCCGTCGTTCCTGCCCACCCTTCGCAGAAACATGTTCCAGACCCGAAAGACGACTTTGACTTTGAGGACATTTTGTTCTGGGTCAACTACGCCGACTTCTACCAGGCACTGCCACACTGCGTCATCTACGACAGCGTGCCTCACCTGGTGCACATCCTGCAGACCATCAGCGACCAGCAGCTGCAGCAGATCAGCGCCAAGATGCGAGCCTTCAACGTCGACTTCAAGAAGAAGATGCTGCGCAAGTGGAGGGCGATCCTGCTCACGTACGCCAAGAACTCGCCCAACCACCCCCACTAACTCCTCCTTCATTCCACCCCCACTAACTTCTTCCTCCAACCACCCTCACTATCTTCTCCCTCCTTCCACTCACTCCCTCCTAAGTTAACTTCTGCTTCACTAACTTCTCATTCCATCCACATTTCCAAGTCACCCCCCGTACTCACTAGCTTCACAAACCTCTCTTTTGTAAGTTAGCTTCTACCCTCACTAGACTAATTTCTCCATCTTGAGCTGCAAAAGAACTTTCATTCACTGCCAATAGTACCATACTTATTTTTATAGTTTTATATCTTTAAAAAATACCATCAGCTTTTTTTAAATGTTAATGTTGTTTTCTAACTGTTTTTAATATATTTTCTAAAATATTTATTTTTCTCGTTAAGTCTACTAGCGTTTGAGACCTCCATCATTGCATACATTTGTTCAGCATTCTGAATATTCATGTCCTACAAATTTTAAATTTACTTTTTCGAAGTTCAACTTGTTAAAAATTGTTTCCTCTTCCAAAAAGTCTTTTTACTTGTTGGTTACATCTTAACCTATTTTAAATTTATATTATTTTTCATTTTTAAAATTCAACATGTTTTGCTTCCTTGATTTGATTTTGGTTTTTGTTCCTTTTTTATTTTTTTATTTGTTGTAGCATGACTTGCGTCTGTCATGCCGTGAAGAATAAAGTTTTTTTTAATTTAAAAAAACCTTCTAGTTCGGTCACTCTTGTTTTCGTGTTCGTTCTATTGATGCAATCGTTTAACTTCTTTATGTGTTTTGTATTTACTTTTTTCATGTGTTTTGTGTTCAACTTGTTTATGTGGTTTGTTTTTAAATTGTTTCTGTGGTTTGTATTCAACTTGTTTATGTGGTTTGTATTCAACTTGTTTATGTGGTTTGTTTTTAAATTGTTTCTATGGTTTGTAATCAACTTGTTTATGTGGTTTGTATTAAACTTGTTTATGTGGTTTTTTCTTGAAAATCATATCAGAACAGCATGTTTTTCCGCATTAAATCCATTGAGTCAAACCAAGAATCGATGTCAATAGCTTTCGGTTGTTCAGTCAATCAATCAGGCGATTCTTTTTCTTGTTTGATTTGAAAGCGAAATGTGCGTTTAGTGATACTTTTTAAGGATTCCACCTGATTGCATCAAATTAATAAAAGTTGCAAAGACTTTAATTGAATTCTATTTTCTTTTTCTACCTTCAGGACGTGGTGCCTCCAACTGGGATCATTACATTTCGAAAAAAATAATTTTAGAAAAAGTATTTTCCATAAAATCTTAGGCGTAACAACTTCCGATTCCAATAATATATTTTCCTTTTCGGTTTTCTTTTTGTTTTTATTTGTTTTTAGTTTTTCAGACCAGTATTAAATTTGTAAAAAATAAAATAATAAAATGTAATAGTTTATTTCCGAATAAATATTTTTAAAAGCTTTAATATCCACAAATCGAAATAAAAAAGATCCTTTAAAACGTTATGAAAGTTCGTTCAATCAAAAAAACGATGTTAACATGAATTAGTTTCAAAGAAGTTAAATAGCTAAATTTGATGCAGTCGAGAAAACACTTTATTATACAAAAACACAGTTCTAGATGCTTAGAAGATTAAAAATAAATTATCAAAAAGAAAACGAAAGTTGCTTAGTCAAAACTTAGACGCCGACTAAGATGAATAATGAAAATACTCTTCTTTCGCTTCATTCTTTTCTGCCACTACTGGCGCTATTGGCATTTTCCTTTTTTTGAACAGCATTCTGAAAACATGAAAAAAAACGAAATTAAAGAATCATTTCGAAGCATTTTAACTTCCATAATTTTATATATTACATCAAACATAAAACGGAAATTAGAGATGGGTTAAAGGGCACTAACACAGCTAGCGCAACGTTCGCCACGAGGGAAGCGATCAGACAAATGCCCAAAACAACGGCGATTGTGATAATGGCGGTCCTCGCTGTGGTGAGGTCAGGCTGAAGAAATTCAATATGCATTAGTTTCGATGTGTGACGAGATGATTGAGGCGCCGTGGTGAGGTTGGCGGTGTGATTCAGGGAGTAGTGATGGAGTGGTGTGGCGTGGTGAAGTATGGTGTAGTGATGGAGTGGTGTGGCGTGGTGAAGTATGGTGTAGTGATGGAGTGAGTTTGATAGTTTTGTGATTTATTTTGTGGCTTTAGGTTGTATTTAATTAATGCTACAAGGTTTAAAGCGTGGTCAAAATTCGAACCAGTTTTCCACGAGAATGGATAGTCGCAATTCGATTGGAGGGCGTCTTTAGGTATCATGTTTAAAAAAGTGAAGTTATATTAATATTATGATCACTTAGTTTAATTTTTTTTAAATATTTAAATTAAAGTAAGGCTTTAAAAAGAGTTAAATAAATATTTAAAGAATTTGATAGGATTTTAGGTCTTCTAACCTGGAGTTTCGATAGTGGTTTTTGTCTTATTGGTTTCTTCTACTCCTGAATTGAAATATAAAAATAAAAATCATAAGAAATTCAAATAAAAAAT